>VONZ01004429.1:0-10165 GCA_012976165.1 Labeo catla | reverse complement strand
GATGACTATTCTCCTTTAAGTATAGTACATGCACTTTATTTATTTATTTTTATTTTTTTGTTTCTTTATATTGCATTTATATTGTATTGCACCTCCCGAGCTCCTGGTCATTTTTAAACATGTTTAAAAAAAAATGTAGTTGGCCTGAATTTGACCATTGTAAAGGCTCTCCCCTAGGGCTGCACGATAAATCGCATGCGATTGTCAGGCGCATTAGTCAGTAAAGCTGGTTCTTTGATTAGTAGTAAATCTCCATCACATGCATTCAGCTGGAGCGGCAATTAATACACAGAGTCGTAAATGACTGACAAGCTACGCAGAATCACGCTCATAATCAAATGCGATTCATCTGCGATTATGAGCACAATTTTGCATAGCTTGTGAGTGATTTACGACTCCATGTATAAATTGCCGTTCCAGCTGAATGCACGTGATGGAAATTTACTTCTAATCAAAGAACTGGCTTTACTGGCTATACACGCATGATAATTACATGTAATTTATCGTGCAGCCCTACTCTCCCCTATGCCTAAATCATACACAAAATCATTTTGCTGTGTTTTCCACAGGATTTTTTGAGACTATGGAGGATAGCTGGACCTTGGTCTGCCTGGGGGATCTGGGGCCATGGCCTTGTGTAAGCAGAATCTTAAGAGTTTTGTAAATAGGTTTTAAACTAAATATCCTAGCTAGGACACATAGTAATAAGATAAAATTCTCTGTGAATAAGGCCCCAGATTCTGCCTTTCCTTTAGAAGCTGGAGAACCACTTAAGATTTCAAAAGGAACCTTGACAGTTTGGGGTGACTTATCCAAATTCTCTGTTATTTTTTTTGTGTAGATTCAAAGGAAAGGTGAAAAATGAGGAAGTCTGGGAACCACTGAAAAAGGCAGCAGTGAGGGACGGAAGTAATCATCAGAACGTAAGTTCTTTGAGAATGTGTGCATTGTTTATTACAAGATGTGTTTTCATTTAAATGTAGTAATGCATACTGTTGGTCAAACTTTGAAATTAATCTTAAAATGTAAATCATTTCTGTGATCAAAGCTGAATTTTCAGCATCATTACTCCAGTTGTAAGTGTTCAAAATCATTGTAATATACTGATTTGCTGCTTAAGAAACATTTCTGATTATTATTGGTGTTGTTGAAAACAGTTGTGCTGCCTAAATTTTTTTTGTGTACACTACAGTTCAAAAGGTTGGAGTCACTAAGATTTTCTTTTCTTTGGGAAGACATTAATAGCAAGAATGCATTTAATTGATCAAAAGTGATAGTAAATACATTTATAATGTTACAAAAGATTTAAAAAAAAAAAGATAAACTTTTTTGTTTTGTTTTGTTTGTTTTTGTATTAATAAAATAATTCTGAAAAACCACAATTTACACAGAAATATTAAGTAGCACAACTGTTTTCAACATTGATAATCAGAAATCTTTCTTGAGCATCAATTCATCATATGAGTGATCATGTGACACTGGAGTTAAGGCTACTGAAAAATTCAGCTTTGCCTCACAGGAATGAAATACATTTTAACTTGTATTTGAAAAACAATAGAAAACATTTTAAGTTAAAAATAATATTTCACAATATTACAGTTTTGTACTGTAAGTTTGATGAAATAGACTTGAATAGACTTCTATCGAAAAACATTGAAACACAAAGACTGCAGTTTTTTGACTGATTGTGTACATACATGAGCAACATTAACAGGGTGATCCTCCCTTTCAGGTGCCAGAGAACGATATTGGCAGTACAGGCTCAGGCTGGCGAAGAGGAGGAAGAACATGTTTGACATCAGAGTACTCGGGTACTATGGTCCTTTGGTAATGACAATATTGTTTAGGTTTTGCTTTGGATAGTGAAGCAGTATTGAAGCACATCACCATCAGATATTTGTAGCAGGTGTTTCATACACCGGACACTCAGGAAACAAATTAACTTAAAGTAATAAAGAAGTCACTACTGAATTGCTTCATTTCTTTTTATCAGTGTCTTTTTTGTTCCAGATTATAGGGAGTTGTCAGTGAGTATTGATTAATTATTGATCATTTTTACAGATAAAATCGTTAACTATACCCATCAGTAATGAGAAACTTTTCAGTAAAATGAACACAATTCAGTAAAATTTACATGATTTATGTATTGATGTGTTCAATTATCTGTGCTCATGACTTAAAGAATAGGTGTAATGTTCAAAATGTATTGGCTTAGTGTTGTAGAAATAACACTGAATAAATGCTGATTAATAAATGAATGCACTGTTTTTGCTCATTTAATGTTTAGAATGTAATGTTTTTGTAATGGTTTGCATGTATGTATTGAATATATTCACAAAAATCTCCTATAGCGATTAAAAAACATAAGAATTAAGTGTTTTATTTTTTTATAGCAGAAAATGTTTATGAGTTTGTAATTTATATACCGATTTAAAGGTGGTACGAGCACATCCTCTGGACCGGACTAAAGATGAGAAGTAAAAATTTAAAATATAAGGAACGTGGTAGTTTGGTTGTTAGGACGTACTAGTTTGGTCGTTAGGACGTACTTGTCACGTCCCACCAACTTAACACTGTAACGTCGCCACGACGAATATGGGAATCACAAAGTTACGTTGCTGGTACGTTATTTGGGACGTCGCTGCGACCAATCTGGTCCTTTATAGTCACATCCTCACAACGTGCCAGTTTGGTCCTTGAGACGTAATCACCACGTTCCAGCAACGTCCGAAATGACGTCGCCACGACGAATATGGGAATCACAAAGTTACGTCGCTGGAACGTTATTTGGTACGTCGCTGCGACGAATACGGTCCGGTCCAGTAACGTTGTCACGACGTAACTGTGTTAGCTGGGTCTCATCCTACTGCACCTCAAACCTACTGTATTCCGCCAGAGAGGACTGCGGCTGCAAACGCATCGTTATTTGGATTACTTTTTTGTATGGCTGTTGACATTTTTGCAAGAAATAAATGATTGTGATTGCACTTTCCTGTTTTTTTTTTATATATATTTTTATTACTGCTCAGTCATAGTTAACGTTAGGTTTAGAGGTAGAAGTGGGATTAGCGACTATACAAAAATATTTTTAGATATATTTTCAGATTGTGTGTTAAGGCGGGAACAATCGCCACTTTAATTTACAGCCCGCAGATGGCACAATTACCCTGTAACTACATGGAACAAGAGCATAATTCCCCAGTAATTTTAAAAATCTTACGTATAGATACACCAAACTTACGATTTAATAGAACAGGTACCTGTTAAGTTTTTAAGTAATTCCATTATAAATTATTTGTATATCTGTTTGCTACCCCGTTATTACCCAAACGTAACATATTGCTCCCTTATCGGTCTTTGTCAGGTGACGTCACACTCACGAGAATCGAATTGCATTTTGGGTATGGCCGCCATTTGTAAGGTATCAAAGCCGAGGTGTTCTGTAGTAGCAGAATTGTTCTTTTGATTTGCTTAAAAATTGTACGTTTTTGTTGTGTTAAAGTCAGCGGTAGTAAATTACACGATAGAAAAGGTTAAAAACTGACCACGAGGAAAGATATTTTAGGTCTTCTACTCGAAGGAAATATTAGACAACATGCAGCGGAAATAACCAAGAAGCGTTGGATGGCCTGCATAGCAGCGGTGATACGCAAAATCACCATATTTGCCCTCAACATTTTCATAAAGGTAAGTAAGCGATTTTTTTTTTAGTATGTGCTTATTTTCTATTTTCTTTAGTACCTAATGTTATATCCACATGTTGTTTTGGGTTATCAATGCTATTCAGTGGTGTAGTGCAGGTATACGGCGTAATGACAAGTGTGGATAAATGCAAATATTCCCTAAAAACACCCAGTAAAGACAGTGATGCGGTCAGGAACGCGGCACTGGATTCCTTTGAAATATGTTTGATGGTTGCGCCGGCGCCATACACAGATGCTGCCTGTTCATACACGAGAGCATGTCAGCTTAACTAATTTGAAACAGTACATTATAACGAAAACAATACCTTAAGAATGAAAAGCAGGTTTCCAGGAGTTGCCAGGGCACCACTAAACACGTCATATACCATGCAATGTCACGCAATCGTTTTATGCATGGGTGTAGAGATTTATTTTATTTCACTACTGAAATTCCTAAGTAAATACTTAACTGAATACCAAACTAAAATAATTCAATTCAATTCAATTCAAATTTATTTGTATAGCGCTTTTCACGATACATATCGTTGCAAAGCAGCTTTACACAAAATTGACATTTTTACAATATATGTAGTAGTAGCTTGATGTACATATGGCAGAGATGTGTGGTAAAGATCAATTAACGATGTAATCAAACAGACAAAGAACACCATAAATTAGTAGCAGAATTCGGTAGTGCTGTATGTTTTCAGGGTTGGCATCATCTGAAGTCCTCTGTGGGGTTGGCATCAACTCTTCTTAAGTGTTCTGGATCCACACTGGAGCTTGTGAATTCCTCGTTACCATGGGATGTCAATCCCATGGCAAAAACAGAGAACAAATAGGAACATAATTAGCGTAGCTGCTGTTCAAACTAAGAAAAGGAAGGTTTGTTAAACCAGAGCTAAAAGATTAATAATGAACATTTGATCAGATATAGCTGCAGGAAAAGTTTATGAGATGCATTATTTGAATGCTTGGCTAAAAAGATGTGTCTTTAATCTAGATTTAAACAGAGAGAGTGTGTCTGAACCCCGAACGTTATCAGGAAGGCTGTTCCAGAGTTTGGGTGCCAAATGTGAAAAAGCTCTACCTCCTTTAGTTGACTTTGCTATCCTAGGTACTACCAACAGTCCAGAGTTTTGTGACCTTAGGGAGCGTGATGGATTGTAGCGTGGTAGAAGACTAGTTAGGTACGCAGGAGCTAAACCATTAAGTGCCTTATAGGTAAGAAGTGCTATTTTGTAGCTGATGCGGAACCTAATAGGCAGCCAGTGCAGAGACTTTAAAATTGGGGTAATATGATCATATTTTCTTGACCTGGTAAGGACTCTAGCAGCTGCATTTTGGACTATCTGTAGCTTGTTTATTGAAGATGCAGGACAACCACCTAGTAGTGTATTACAATAGTCCAGTCTAGAGGTCATGAATGCGTGAACTAGCTTTTCTGCATCAGAAACCGGTAACATGTTTTGCAGCTTGGCAATGTTTCTAAGATGAAAGAATGCTGTTTTTGTAACATGAGAAATATGATTTTCAAAAGACAAGTTCCAGTCTAATATAACACCCAGACTTTTGACTAGTGGAAGTAACAGTACATCCGTCTAGTTGTAAATTGTAAGTCAAAAGATTCTGTGTACTGTTTTTTGGTCCAATAAGTAATATCTCTGTCTTATCTGAATTTAATAGCAGAAAATTATTGGTCATCCAATCTTTTACATTTTTAACACACTCTGTTAACTTCGATAATTTAGACGTTTCATCTGGTCTTGTTGAGATATATAGTTGAATATCATCAGCATAACAATGGAAACTAATCCCGTGTTTTCTAATAATATTACCAAGGGGCAGCATGTATATTGAAAATAGCAGAGGCCATAGGACAGATCCTTGTGGCACTCCATACTACTGGTGATAACTGAGATGACTCCCCATTTAAATAAACAAAGTGGTAGCGATCAGACAGGTAGGATCTAAACCATCTTAAAGCCTGCCCTTGGATACCTGCATAATTTTGTAGTCGATCTATTAGTATGTCATGATCTATAGTGTCGAACGCAGCACTAAGATCAAGTAAAACTAGCAATGAGATGTAGCCTTGGTCTGACGCAAGAAGCAAGTCATTAGTGATTTTAACAAGTGCAGTTTCTGTGCTGTGATGAAACCTGACAATTCTTCATAGATATTTTTTTTGCAGGAATGAGCACAGCTGAGCAGATACAACTTTCTCTAAAATTTTAGACATAAATGGAAGATTAGAAATGGGTCTGTAATTTGCCAGTTCACTAGGGTCTAGTTGTGGTTTCTTAATAAGAGGCTTAATAACCGCCAGCTTGAATGGTTTAGGGACGTGACCTAAAGATAACGATGAGTTGATAATATTGAGATGCGGTTCTTCTGCCACAGGTAATAATTCTTTCAGTAATTTAGTGGGTACGGGATCTAATAGACATGTTGTTGGTTTAGACAGTGATGAGTTTATTTAACTCTTCTTGTCCTATAGCAGTAAAGTACTGCAGTTTTTTTTTGGGTGTGACGACAGAAGTTGACATATTAGATGCAGTAGAATCTACATTGGTTATTGTATTTCTGATGTTATCTATTTTATCAGTGAAGAAATTCATAAAGGCATTAAGTTGGCTTGAGAAAAACAACTTGCTGATCTACTATTTAAGAATATTATTATTCTTCTTCTTCTGAGCCAAATTTCGGTATCTATCTCCTCCTAGAACTTTCAAGCTAGAACCACCAAACTCGGCCCAGACCTTCAGACTGGTCTGACTCGGTGTGCTATATCTTTTCTAACTGATCCGGCTTACAGTTTTCATAAACCAGACTATTAAAACCACCAAAAATCCCATAGACTTACATTGACGGAATGTTCAAATGAGCAACACTCTTCAAACTCCCAGAATCCCTTGAGGCTCAATCAAGCTTCCCTTCTATGTACTATTTCTAATCCATTTAGACTCATTTAAGCTTCCACTCTAATATTTCTAATCTGTCTAGCTATCTAAATCATGCTAGCAACATGCTAGTAACATGCTAATCGTGTTAGCAACATGCTAGTAACTTGTTAATCATGCTAGCAAAATGTTAGTTACATGTTAATCATGTTATCAACATGCTATTAACATGCTAATCTTGTTAGAATCATGCTAACAACATGCTAATCATGCTAGCAACATGTTAGTAATATGCTAATCATGATAGAAAAATGCTAGTAACTTGGTAATCATGCTAGCAACATGATAGTAATATGCTAATCATGATAGAAAAATGCTAGTAACTTGGTAATCATGCTAGCAACGTGCTAGTTACATGCTAATCATACTAGAAACATGCTAGTAACATGGTAATTATGTCAACAACATGGTAGTAACTTGCTAATCATGCTAGCAGCATGCTAACCATGTTAGAAAACATGCTAACAACATGCTAGTATAATGTTAATTGTGCAAGCAACATGCTAGTAACATGCTAACCATGTTAGAAACATGTTACCAACACGCTAGCAACTTGCTAATCATGCGAGCAGCATGCTAACCATGTTAGAAACATGCTAACAACATGCTAGTATAATGTTAATTGTGCAAGCAACATGCTAGTAACATGCGAATCATGATAGAAAAATGCTAGTAACTTGGTAATCATGCTAATCATACTAGAAACATGCTAGTAACATGCTAACAACATGCTAGTAACATGCTAATTATGTCAACAACATGCTAGTAACTTGCTAATCAGGCTAGCAGCATACTAACCATGTTAGAAACATGCTAACAACATGCTAGTATAATGTTAATTGTGCAAGCAACATGCTAGTAACATGCGAATATGCTCGGCCCTAGCAGCTTTTAAAGCCTGTCTGTATCTGGACATACCATTCATGCAATTCTAAAAACTTCCAAGTTAGTTTTTCTTCATTTGCACTCAAGATTATGAGTTTCTTTCTTGAGAGAATGGGTATTACTGTTGTACCATGGCGCAATACAATTTTTTCTAACTTTTTTTTAGTTTGATGGGGGCATCACCTTCTAACGTATTGGAGAAGATGGTGCCCATATTGCTAGTCATTTTGTCTAGATCCTGTGTATTAATGGGTACACAGAGCAGTTGAGATAAATCAGGCAGGTTATTTGTAAATCTGTCTTTGGTGGCTGGAACAATAGTTCTGCCAAGACGATAACGCAGAGCCATATAGTTAATATCAGTGATACGCAGCATGCACGATACAAGGAAATAATCAGAAACATCATCTCTTTGAGGTACAATATCTATATCAGTAAGATCAATTCCATGCGATATAATTAAATCTAGCATATGATTAAAACGATGAGTGGGCCCAGTGACATTTTGCTTGACTCCAAAAGAGTTTATTAGGTCAGTAAACACAAGTCCTAACGCATCATTTGTATTATCAACGTGAATGTTAAAATCTCTGACAGTTAGCGCTTTATCAAAATTAACCAATAGCTCTGAAAGGAATTCGGCAAATTGTTTTAGGAAATCTGTATATGGCCCTGGCGTAGCTAAAACAAGAGATAGGAGAGATTTCTTTTGCATATCTGACAGAGTAACATTAAGCAAAAGTATTTCAAATGAATTAAACCTGTATCCTGTTTTCTGAGTAACATTGAGAATATCACTATATATTGTTGCAACACCACCACCATGACCACTCTGACCACTCTGACGGGGCTCATGCTTATAATAGTTTGGTGGAGTAGACCGATTTAGACCAATATAATCATTAGGTTTTATTCAGGTTTCAGTTAAGCAGAGTACATAAAAACTATTATCTGTGATCATTTCATTCACAATAACTGCTTTTGTGTAAGTGATCTAATGTTTAGGAGCCCAAGCTTGCATGTATTTTGCTTTTTTCTGGTTTAATTACGATCTATTTTTTCTATTTTCTATTTTTTCTTTCAAATCTGAAGACTCAGATAAGAGATGGGGTGAGCTAATCATAGACTAAAGACCCATGTAAACAATTAATTAATATTTCTTGTTTCTTATAGCATTATAGTTTTGTCTTGATTGTAGTGTGATCAACATTTGTGTAAGCAGTAGATGTGTTAGGGAAGTAACACGTAACATTTTAATTAAGTTGGCTTGAGAAAGCCAACTTACTGATATGCTATTTAAACTTATTATTAGTGGTGCTTGCCAAAGGCAAAGCATCACTATTATTATCTCACATACTTATTATTATTATTATTCTTCTTATTTTTCTTCCGTACAAATTTCGGCGCGTAACTAGTCCCGCAGTTTTTGTCACAGACCCACGAAACGGGCGTCAAATCGTGCGGCCTATTCGGGAATGGTGTGCTATGACTTTTATAAGCGATCGGGGGTACGATGGTCGCACACGGGGCGAAAAATTAGCCGAAAAATCCCATAGACAATGCATTACGGCCAACTTTGAGGGGTCGTAGCGCAGAGTGAGAATTTCGTAGAAACATGCGATTCACCACATCTGGAGAGGTTTGCAAGCTGTGCGAGAACATACCTCACAATGGGGTATAAGTTGTACCCCTGGGGCGCAAGAGCCCCCCAAAGTGGCCCCATTGACATACTATGGGGAGGGACGGCCCATGAAAAGCATGTTTTTTTCCTACTATGGTAATTTACATAGGAATTTTGCATTGAACATAACTCTGGATCACAATGTCATAGAGACATGGGGGAGGGCTCATTTAACTCAGACAACCAATCAGACTCTCAGAATCACTGTGAAGCTGTTAAGCCACGCCCTAGCAACCATTTAGAGCACCCTAGCAACAGATCCCATAGACTGCCATTATAAAAGCCCAGATGAATATCTTTGGATCACAGTGTCATAGAGACATGGGGGTGGGCTCATTTGATTCGGGGCAGTAAACAGGCAATCATGAATCACCATAGACACGCCCTAGCAACCACTATCGAGCACCCTAGCAACCCAAACCTGAAGAGGCATATCTTCAAACCTGAATGTCATAGAGACATGGGGGTTGGTTTATATCATTCATGCTGGCAGGCAGCCTTTGGAGTGTCATCATTGGTAGTTGCCAAGCCACTCCCTAGCAACCAAACACAGTACCCTAGCAACCATTTATCAAGACCTATATCTCTACATCAGAACATCGTAGAGACACGGCACTTGGTTCTTTTGACTCATGCTAGCAAATAGTAATCCTTAAGATGCTAGTCATGCTAGTAGTGAATAGCTACATGCTAATAGTGATTAGCTAAGTGTTTAATCAGGCTAAGAACTCTATAAGACTCCATAGTAATGATCTGTGACAACTAGTAACTACCTAACAACACTCTAGCAACCACCCTGGGTACCTTAGCAACCGCCCTAGCAACCACCCCGGTTACCCTAGCAACCGCATAGCAACACCCTAGCAACCACCCCGGTTACCCTAGCAACCGCATAGCAACACCTTAGCAACCACCCTGGGTACCCTAGCAACCGCATAGCAACAGCCTAGCAA
>VONZ01004428.1:0-10170 GCA_012976165.1 Labeo catla | reverse complement strand
TTTGCTGCTCAAAACATTTATTATTATTATTGTTGTTGTTATTGTTGTTTTTGTGTTGAAAACAGCTGAATAGAATTTGTTTCTTTGATGAATAGAAAGTTCAGAAGAAACAGCATTTATCTGACATAGAAATCTTTCGTAACATTATAAATGTTTTTATCATCATTAAATTTAGAGCATCCTTGCTAGTATTAATTTCTATCATTTCTTTCCCAAAAAAAGAAAAAGAAAAAAGTACTGCCTCCAAGCTTTCGAATGGTATAGTGTATAATGTTACAAAAGATTTTCAGATGAATGTTGATCTTTGGATCTATCTATTTGTCAAAGAACCCTGAAAGAAAATGTACTCAACTGTTTCACATATTGATAATAATAATAATAATAATAATAAGATGAAGAAGAAGAAGAAGAAATGTTTCTTGAACAGCAAATCAGCATATTAGAATGATTACTGAAGGATCATGTGACACTGAAGACTGGAGTAATGATGCTGAACATTTGGATTTGTTAATAAATTACATTTTAAAACATATTCAAATAGAAAGTAGTTATTTTAAATAGTAAAAATATTTCACAATATTGCTGCTTTTGCTGTATTTTGGATCAAATAAATTTGACAAAGTCTTGTTGAGCAGAAGAGAATTCTCTAAAAACATTAAAAATTTTACTGTTCAAACATTAGTTATGTTAGGTAAGTTAATATTTGCTGAAAGTTGAGTAGCCTATATATTAAAAAAAGAAAAAAAGTGATACTTACTAGCATTGTGTACCTTGAGAGATCACCTGGACATCTTGGTGATTTATGGAGGATCTGAACCAATCATTCTTTGTGGGCTGTATATGGGAGTGTCTTTGGGAGTGAAAGTTAAACTTACACTTTTTTTGTTGAGACCATAGGAAATAGTTTAGTTAAGACCATTAGGAAATATACTGTAGTACAAAAAAATGTACTTGTTGGTATATTCTTATGTAATCATTTTGATGGTCTTATTAAATATTATTTTTGAGCTGATTAGACGAAAGTTGTCATCATTTGAAGCACACGTTACTAGCCAAAACATTCTATTGTAACTAGAGTGTGTCCCCTTACAAAAAATACTGTAAATGGTTGTTTAAAATTTTAGGTTTAAACTTTATTGTGTTGTAATGCCTGTCATCATTCATCGGTGTAACCAACAAATGTCTTCAACAAAGTGAAAGCATTCATGCCATTAGAACTATTAGAGTATTCATATGTATTTTTATGTTATATGTGGTTCGACTAAACAAAAATTTATTTTCGCATACACACTGAAACATACAACATTGACATATTAAAGGAATCTGAAGGGCAAAATATTTACATTTTGGCGACATCTAAAACATATTTATGTATTAACAACTTCACAGACCTACAAATGAATTATATATATATATATATATATACAGTGTTTGGAGTAACGCATTACAAGTAACGCGAGTTATGTAATATTATTACTTTTTCCAAGTAACTAGTAAATTAACGCATTACTTTTTAATTGACAAGAAAATGTTACTTATTTGAAAAAGTTACTTTTTTCAAATAAGTAACGCCAGTTACTTTTCCCCCCATTTATTGATTAAAAGCTCTCCTGTCCCAATGTTGAGAGAAATCGGGAGTAAGATGTTAGTTCTAGAATGAATGTGAACATGCATTAATACATGCATAGAAGAACGTTTTTTGTCTAAATGGTTTCATAAGAGCCTTTAACATCTGAAGAACCCTTCTGTTTCACAGAAGTTTCTTTGTGGTAAAAGAAGGTTCTACAGATTATAAAAAGGTAAGAAAGACATTGGTTCTTTAAAGAACCTTTGACCTTTTGGTTCTTTGTGGAACCAAAAGTGGTTCCTCTATGGCATCGCTGTGAAGAACCTTTTAAACCACCTTTATTTTTAAGAGTGTACCTGTGTATAAACTATGAGACCTGGCTGGTTCAGAGGAATCTTTGCATTCTACATTCTTTCTATAACAAAAAAAGAACTGCAAAGCATATTGTACATACTTCACATAGATGACTGTGCTGTCAGCATGTTACCTGAAACGTCTGAAATCACATTATTATTTGAAAACAAAGTTGATTGTGCAGTGGAACCTGTTGTGTCACTAAAGAAATATGCTTTTTGCAATCAGATGTACGCAGAGGCTGTGGGTTTGAAAATGGCAAACAATTCACAGCCTGAAGCTATGACACAACATATGGGCCTTTCCTTTTGGCTCTTTTTTTGCTTCACTTTGAGTTCAGTTGAGTTGTTTTAAAGGAGAACTCCACTTTCAGAACAACAATTTACAAATAATTTACTCACCCTCTTGTCATCCAAGATGTTCATGTCTTTCTGTCTTCAGTCGTAAAGAAATTATGGTTTTTGAGGAAAACATTTCAGGATTTTTCTTCATATAGTGGACTTCAGTGGTGCCCCGATTTTAAACTTCCAAAATGTAGTTTAAATGCAGCTTCAAAGGGCTCTAAACGATCCCAGCTGAGGAAGAAGGGTCTTATCTAGCGAAACGATCGGTTAAAAATTTGTATACTTTTTAAGCACAAAAGCTCATGTAGCGCAAGGATGCGCGTCCATGCCACTTCGAATCACGTCTAAGTTTATCGTCTGTGTACTTCGTCTCAAAAAGATAGAGTATGGCGAAAAATTCTGTACTTTTGTGCTTAAAAAGTATACAATTTTTTATTTTCCGAAAATAATTATAGATCTTTGGTAGTTAAGACCCTTTTTCCTCAGCTGGGATCGTTTAGAGCCCTTTGAAGCTGCATTTAAACTACATTTTGGAAGTTCAAAATCGGGGGAACCAATGAAGTCCATTATATGGAGAAAAGTCCTGAAATGTTTTCCTCAAAAACCATAATTTCTTTACAACTGAAGACAGAAAGACATGAACATCTTAGATGACAAGGGGGTGAGTAAATTATTTGTAAATTGTTGTTCTGGAAGTGACAAGTATAGCACAAGTATAGCTCAAATATACTTAGACTTTTTCTAAGTATAAATGTAATTTTAAGTATATTTCTGAGAAGTATATAAAAAGTATACTGAAAGTGTACTTTCCTATTTTAAGTTTCAAAGAAGTATACTAATAGCACCTTTGAATAAACTTCTTTTTCGTAAGGGTAATTGGATTTTGGTTAGCTATAGTTAGGATTTTGTAAAGGGGAGTGGGTTAAGGTTATTGCTTGGGTTAAAGGGATAGTTCACCCAAAAAAAAAATAAAAAAATTGATTGTTTATCTGCTTACCCCCAGGGCATGCAAGATATAGGTGACTTTGTTTCTTCAGTAGAACACAAACGAAGGTAAAACATGGTATAAATTCTGTTCAGTTTCTCACACAAACCGTTTCGTGTCTTAGGACATCAGTGTATCGTCACGAGTTGCAGGGTTTAATTTGGTTTTGTTTGTGTATGTTTTTTTTTAACTCTCAAAGATTTGGTAGCCATTGACTGCCATTATATGACTGACTGCAACGGTTTGAGTTAAAAATCTTCGTTTGTGTTTACTGAAGAAACAAAGTCACCTACATCTTGGATGTCCTGGGGGAAAGCAGATAAACATCAAATTTTCATTTTTGGGTGAACTATCCCTTTAATGACAATAAAAAGAACTGAAAACATCTGTTTGTAAATTGTTGTTCTAGAAGTGGTGTATTAGTTTTTGCCTTTAATTTTATAGCAGAGTGGTGACTAACAATGCTTTCATGAGATCATTTTCTAATGTGAGCCACCCAGCATTATATTATAAAAATATTATTTATTCTTAGCTCTTTCCTTTCATCCAATTAATTTCATTAAACTAATGTAAAAAATTAATGAATAAATACATACATACAACACACAAGGGCCAATGGTGGATAAAGTACACAAATCAAGTGAGTACTGATAGCCTAATAAAATATTACTCCAGTAAAAGTACTAAGTATTCCTTTTCTAGTTCACTTGAGTAAAAACTCAAAAGTATTTTATTTCTGATTAAATATTAAAGTAAAAAGTACTGATCAATGAAAGTTCATTTTGTAATTTTACCTTATATATTTTATATAATCCCACTGCTCAAAATGCCTGGAGGAGGGGAGCTTGTCAAAACATTAAATATATTAAAAATATCTATGTAGGTTACTAGGTTAGGTTATAAAAATCACTTGTCAATTTTATGAAATGAAGAACAAATTTATTCTCATATGTATTATACATTATGTACATTACAGCCTCTAGCAAACAGCATGTTGAAGCTGCTCTGGCTGCATTTTTTCTCCTTCTCGGAAAGTGATGACGAAGTCAAAAAATCCAGTATTGTGGGTTTTTCAGAAAAGGCATGTACTCCCTGGACCTCTGCAAGATGTTGTAAATAATAGTGAAAAAAAAAGCTTGTTTGTTTACATATAAATTTTTAAATTAAAAACTTTATTTTCATTCACTTTTTGCTTTGTTGTTCCTTTATCATCCTTAACAGATTTTGACTTGTATCAGATGAGGACATGGCTGAGACCTTTTTAAAAGATGTTGTTGTCTGCTGTTGTCTCAACCTTGGTTTATTGCAGTTTTGAGGTGATCGGTTTTATTTTGGTTTTAGAAAATAAACATAAGTGCTCTCCTTACAAATCAACGGTTTCCTGTTTTTTACTGGTATTTCTGACATGTCTCTTAGGCGTTGAGCACTAGTAAATCATTTAGTACAAGTACAATACTTAAGTACCGGTCAAATAAGATACTGTAAGACTATTACTCAAGTTGTATTGGAATTGGTAACGTGCAACTTGTAAAAGAGTATTTTTGCTGTATTTATCTGTGCTTTTACTCAAGTATAGTTTTCAGGTACTCTTTACACCGCTGCCTTTTTTTTTTTGACATCTGAATATGCCGACTGCTGTTACCACAAAAACTTTTTTACAGTTGCATCAAAGTGGTCAAACTTGAACTGTTTCATTTCATGCATAAATTTAGTTATGAAGTTATAGTCTGAAGTTTAAATGAAGATAAACTAATCAGTTGATCATTTTACATTTGTCCTGGCATAATTATTAGTATGGAATGAAGTGAAGGACAAGTTTTAATTATATATTTATTCTTCTGTGCTGTGAGTGGCTCTGATGTTTGACTTTGATAAAAACTACTGTAAACTTTCTGACATCTGAACATGCCAACTGCTTTTCTTCTTCTTCTTCTTTTTCTTTTGCTTTCTTTTTTTTGTTCACTTCTATATACTGACTTGTCAAACTTGTTTGAAAGATATTTTTTCAAACTGTAACAGAACTACAAATAACTTTTACAACTCTCAAATCTAATAAAATATATGTATTTATTAGAATTTTTTAGTTAAAATTGGACTTTTATTTAATAGTTCAAATTTAAAACATGCATACTAATGCATGTACTACACTGAAAAATAATTAGGCATTAGGCCTAAATGTGATCGTATTAGTTATTCTTGTATTTATTGTACATTTGTCTCCATCTTGTGGACAATCTTCACAGCAAAAAAAAAAAAAAAAACAACAACTCTTTTTATACAGTTAACAAATTATAAATGTAAAAGATTCTCTGTCTCCATCTGGCGGATCGACTTTAAAAGTGTCATTGGTAAAACAACAATAGCAACAACAAAACGTGATGACTGTATCTAGCAGACTTTGTTGATATCCCAATTTTTCTTTGTCAGCTGATTACAACAGTATGTTTGAGATCTTCTCCTAGGTCATAAAGGGTAAGAAAGTGACAGAAATTTTATGGTTAAGGGAAAAGATACATGAGTACCCTTATATTTCTAAGTATACTTTATGTAGTAAGTATACAATATATCATAGTACTAGTAGTATACTTTTAAATGTGCTATTTCAATACTCCTTGGAACTAAATTGGCTCACTTTCTATGTAAAAGTATACTACTTTAGTAGTAAACTTTGAGTACACAACTAGTTTACATATATGTTTTTAGTTTGTACTGCAAGTATACTAAAAGTGAAATTATAGGTATACTGAATGTTTACTAATTAAATACTTTTTATGCATTTGTAGTACACTTTGAAGTATAGTCTCAGTAAACTACTAGTTCAGTAGTTTAATACTGCAAATATACTCGTAAGTTTTCTTTAAGTGAACTTTATATCATACTTTAGGTATACTACTATGTCCCTATTTAGGTATTAATTTGTATATAATTTGTTATATGAATATCTGAACATACATAACATCAAAAGAAAGAACAGAGTAACTGCTTGTAAACAAAAACATTTATTCTAGCTTTATGCATTCTTTTTTTTTATGAACACTTGAATGTGGGTAAGTTTCATAATAAATAAATAAACAACATTTTGAACAAAAAGCTTAAAAAAAGACTATTCATGATAATCAAAACGTAGATGGAGTTGATCAACACCCCAAAGCTTGACAGTCATTTATCTCTTCATGGGTTGACATTTTATTCCATAACATGACACAGCTTTACATATCTATGGTTTTGATGCCGTTTTATGTCTGATAATTGTGTTATTACATGTGGAAGCATCTGTTGTTTCGGTTTCTTCTTCACTTGTGTTTTGGAAATTCTGTACAGAAGATGTGCAATAGCGCCCCTAGCGTACAACAATGAAAACATTCTCAGAGCACAAGTGTAGCTCAAATATACTTAGACTTTTTCTAAGTATAAATGTGATTTTAAGTATATTTCTGAGAAGTATATAAAGCACACTTCTGAGAAGTACATAAAAAGTATACTAAAAGTATACTTTCCTATTTTAAGTTTCAAAGAAGTATACTAATAGCACATTTGAATAAACTTCTTTTTCGTAAGGGTAATTGGATTTTGGTTAGCTATAGTTAGGATTTTGTAAAGGGGAGTGGGTTAAGGTTATTGCTTGGGTTAAAGGGATAGTTCACCAAAAAAAAAAAAAAATTGATTGTTTATCTGCTTACCCCCAGGGCATCCAAGATGTAGGTGACTTTGTTTCTTCAGTAGAACACAAACAAAGGTAAAACATGATATAAATACTGTTCAGTTTCTCACACAAACCGATCGTTTCATGTCTTAGGACATCAGTGTATCGTCACGAGTTGCAGGGTTTTAATTTGGTTTTGTTTGTGTATGTTTTTTTTTAACTCTCAAAGATTTGGTAGCCATTGTCTGCCATTATATGACTGACAGACTGCAACGGTTTGAGTTAAAAATCTTTGTTTGTGCTTACTGAAGAAACAAAGTCACCTACATCTTGGATGTCCTGGGGGAAAGCAGATAAACACCAAATTTTCATTTTTGGGTGAACTATCCCTTTAATGACAATAAAAAGAACTGAAAACATCTATTTGTAAATTGTTGTTCTGGAAGTGGTGTATTAGTTTTTGCCTTTAATTTTATAGCAGAGTGGCGATTAACAATGCTTTCATGAAATCATTTTCTAATGTGAGCCACCCAGTATTATATTATAAAAATATTATTTATTTTAAATATATTCATTCCACTCCATGTGAAGCTCTCCCAAGTGTTTGAATCGGCTTTGCTTGACAGTATTCTCAAGCTTGTGGTCATCCCTGTTGCTTGTGCACCTTTTCCTGCCCAATTTCTTTCTTCCAGTCAAATTTGCAGGTAACATGCTTTGATACAGCACTCTGTAAACAGCCACCCCATTCAGTAATAACCTCATGTGACTTACCCTCTCTGTGGAGGGTGTTAATGATTGTCTTCTGGACCACTGCCAAGTCAGCATTCTTCCCCATTATTGTCGTTTTAAGGAACAAGAGATACCCAGAATTTATACTGTAGGGATGGACATTTAGTGAAACTCAAATGTAAATATTCTGATATTTTGAGATACTGGATTTTTGACTATCATGAGCTGTAAGCTCTAATCATCAAAATTAAAACAAAAAAACCTTTAGAAATGTTTTACTTTACATGAAATGAATCTAGAATATATGAAAGTTTCAGTTTTTGAAATAAGTTACAAACAAAAAATGAATTTTTTCCACGATATTCCAATTTTTTGAGATGCACCTGTACTCTAGCTGAACTTTTCAAATGAAGGGTGAGTTATAGTAATGTGCAGTCTTTACCATGGTAATGCTTCTGTATCATATGGCATAATGTAAAATGCTGTATTTGATGCCATCCGTCTCCCTTCTTCTGATACATCTCTGATCAATCTCTGATCAGTTCCTCTCCCTTGTGTCCTGCTGTATATTCAAAAATAGCAAAACACATGATTTTACAAATGAGGATGTCCTCAAAGGGAGAGTTTAGGTGATTTTTTCAAGGTTTGCTTACTTCTGGGTACCAAAATATGGTTATAGTAAGTAGGTACACACACACACACAGAGGTTTTCCTGTCATTATGGTGATTATGCATAGGAGTAATGGGTTTTATACTGTATCCCCCTACACTAACATAGAATGAAATTTTTACTGTAGGCTGCATGGGGTTTGAGCCCTTTTTATTGCCTGTCCCAGAAATGTTCTCTGTTAGAAAGACAGTAGTGAAAAATGACCACAAACACATAGTCATGTTCATCATTTATTCAATGAAAAGTGTGTAAACAGGCTTTTTTCTTAAGTTGCTCAGCATTTTTACACAATAAAAATATATGGTCAAGAAGTCATGACAACATGTATTTTTACATTCTAACTTAAAATAAGTTTTTCAAAATATACAAGATTAACTCCTATTAAAGTTAGTTTAATGTAATTTAAGTTGAAATTACTTACACAGCACTGTTTTTTATTTTTTTACATTGTTTATCAGGTTGTTTTTTACATCTCCTCACCCCGAAACAGTGATATTAGCTGAGAGACAGTGAATTCATTCGAGGGGGGCCCCAAGCAATCAGTCTTATTGGCCAGGGGTTTCATGGACTTAGTGAGAGAGAGAGAAATAGATCTAAACAGTTATTTTATTTACATTTTGTAGTTAAAATTTTCTTTAGATACTTTATCTTTGCTAATAATAATAATAATAATAATAATTAAACAAATAAATTAAAAAAATGAAAATAATTTTTTTTTTTTAAATCACATTCCTGACAATTTTGTACCACCACCCTTATGTTAACAACAAATATTTTTTAACAAAATTAGTAATAATAATTGTATAACTACTTTTTCTTTAATGTTGTTTCTTTAATGTTTCTTTTTTTTAATGTTATTATTTATCTGCTATGTTTGAATGAAAGTCTTACTGTTGTGCTTGGCAAGACACTATTTCTGGCCAGCTGCAGTGAACAGTTTTACTTGCATTGCTTTTGTAGAACTCCACTGAACCTGGTTTGGCACTTGAACCAGCGGAGAACCAAAATATTTAACGAAGAGAGATTTGATTGTTACATGACCCAGAAGTGGCATACATGCAGTCAGGAGATTAAAGTTGTTTTCTGCATGAGAGAAAGATAGACCTAAAGACGTTTCACAGACATGTGATGACATTTTAGAATAGTGATTTTATTGTTATTATTAATTAATTTATTTATATTCTTCTAAAAGAAAATCCAATATTTTTGAAACTATAATTGTTAAATATCACCATTTTTTCAAAGTCTGTTGCTTATGAATGAGAAATATATGTAATAATGTCCATTAATTTGAGAAAACGAGATAATGTATGTTTGAGGTTACAAACACTACAAACACTGTAAATGAATCTAAATCAAGTTAACGTTTGTTGAAAGTTATTTATATATTTAAAAGAAAGCAAAAGTTTTAAAACCATAAAAACAATTTATGGCAGGGTGCGAAGATCACCTTGACATCTTGGTGATTTATAGAGGATCTGAACCAATCATTCTTCATGGGTTGTACATGGGAGTTTCTTTGTGAGTGGAAATGATTAATGTGAAACTTGCTTTTAGTGAGGTGAGAACATGACAAATGTGCTGTGGTACAGAGTGAAGATTAAAAATTGACATGTTGGTGTTACCTTGCATAATCATTTTGATTTAGTCTTATTACAGTTTTTTTCAACTGCTTACACACAAAATCTTTAGTTGCCAGTTCTCTGAAATTCCTCATACAGTGCTGCATGCAAAAGCAAAGTTCTGCCAAAGGGGTGTTTCCTGTGTTTGCCTTTCTAATTTAGTTGTTTTACCTTTGTGTTCATATTTGTTTCTTTTTTTTCTTATATATACATATATATATACACATTGTAATGTGTCATTGTAACTGTATAACTG
>VONZ01004427.1:0-10175 GCA_012976165.1 Labeo catla | reverse complement strand
TTGTAGCCTTATTTGATTTTATGTGTTTTATGTAACATTTATTCATGATAAACTTCTTTCGAATGCTGTCTACATCCTGCACAACATCAATATGACGTGGCCAAATCAAAACTGAGTGAACTGAAGATGTCCCCACCTGTTCACCATACATATGTACATAGGAAGGGGTAAAGAGGGTATAGCTATATGGAGTATACACGAGACTAAATAACGACCCGAGATATCACCGCTTTGCTGCAGAATTTCAATGCCATTACCATCAATTCCATGTGACATTATTAAGTCTAGAGTATGATTTTGACAATGAGTAGGTCCTGACACCTACCACACCACCACATGTTGTCTAACCCCAATAGAGTTAAGAATGTCTTTAAATGCTGATCCCAATGCATCATTTTCATTATCAACATGGATATTAAAATCACCAACCACCAAGACTTTATCTGCAGCCAGCACTAATTTAGATAGAAAATCAACAAATTATTTAGTAAAGTCTGTAGGGTCCCCTGGTGACCTGTATACAGTACCCAGCACAAACATTACAGGGGATTTATCATTAACACTTGTTTCTCTGAATAATGCTATATGAAGCACCATTACTTCAAAAGAGTTCCCTATCGAGGAACTCGAACTGCGTCCTCTAGGGGTCGCTATGGGGAACACCATCTCCGTGACCCGTGTCTGAAGCCTATATACAAAAATGACAACAGTGTTGGCCGGCGACAGCCTATGACGTCACTTCCAGCGCGACTCGTCGCTGCTGGTGCATCACTACCGGTGCGACCACAGTATAAAAGGACACCGGTAGAACACAACATTCTCTTCTTCATCTTCACTGACCTTTTTGTCTGGAACCAAGTTCGAATTGAGTGCATGTTTCCTCACCAGAGGTTTTAAGGACGGCTCGCGTGTGACAATGCGTGGTAAAGAGCAAGTGCTTTCTGCTCCCGAGGGAGTTTATTGCGCTTATTTTATGCTTTGCTTGTCTCTTGAAAGAGGCAAGCACGCTCTGATAACCCACACCTTTCATACGGCTTTTGGGCTGTACAGGTATGGTGAGGAGTAAGCGAAAATCAGCTCTCGAGGGAGCTGAATGAGATTGATGCATTTATTGCGTGTTGCGAGAGACAGGCATGCTTTCATACCCACTTACACAGGGCTCGCGGGCTGTGTGTGTGTGTGTAGCGAAGAACTGCAGATCTGAAGATCGTCGCATTTAGTGCTTGTTTCTTGCGAGAAACTGGCGCACTCTCATACCCGCTTTTACAGGCTCGCGGGCTGTGTGTGTGTGGTAAAGAGCTGCGCGTCCAGCTCTCGAGGGAACTGGATGTGCTCATCGCGATGCATTCGCAAAGAAGGGAGGTGAGTCTTCACTGTATACCCGAATTTGCATGAGTGTGTTCGCCATTAACATCGCTTTCGCGGCAGCAGCTCCGTTCCGCCTGATTCCTGGGAGAGTCTGGTACATGGGCAGAGCGTGTTCAGCTCCCAAGGGAGCTAAACATATGCTGCGCATTGCGGTTGTGGTGTTAATTTTCTGCCAATACTGGAGTTTATGGACAGAAAATAAAAGGAGACCTGAAAAAAACTGCTCACTACTCTTGTCTAACTCAGGTTCGGATTCATTGAACGGCTACAGGATGTCTGGTTAGAACATTAAGTCTCACACCAGGATGTACTTCAGGGTGATTTATTGTGCAAAGATGTGTGTGGTTCTGTAAATATAAAACAGTATACAAGTATAAATAAATGAATAAATATACAATAACAGATCTTTACAGCAATACTTGAATATTCAGAAGTAACAGTATAAATAAATGTTATATTAGAAAACTTAACAAGAAGTAAACCATATAAAAATAATACAAATACAAAAACAAATTAACATTCTCTCATGAACTTAACATACAAGAAAATATGTAAATGCACTTATGATTAGTTGCACGCACACATATATCCACACAATCTTAAACGGGTGCACTTCTAACTAATTTAACTTATCAACTATTGACTATAAGCACATCCACACATCCATCCTCAATACCGTCTTGTTTTCCACAGCGCGGAAAGTTTTTGGAACAGTCCAAATCACGAATACAGGCGGGAGGGTTTGGAATAGTCCACTTTCGAGGGGTGGTCATTCTTACAGCCGCCCCCAAATTCACATAGTGAATTTAAACAACAAGAAAGGCCCTACTCAGTATTGGAATGTCACTTAGGCAATGGAGGTAGGCTGATGATCTTTGTCACTGGCCTTAGGTAAGTTCTGTCCTTCACCTTGATCTCAGCTGACCTGACTCGATTATCCTTTCCAGGAAAAACTTGAACAATCCTTCCAATAGGCCAGAGTGCACAAGGTAGTTGTTGGTCTACAATCATAACAGTCTCACCCATCTGTAGGTTGTCTGTTTCTGACATCCATTTCTGTCTGGTTTGAAGGCTAGGCAGATAGTTGCGGATGAATTGCTTCCAAAAGTGATCGGCCAATAGCTGACTGTGCCTCCATCTCCGTCGGCTCAGAAGCTCAGAATCCTGGTATGTCACTTGTGGAAGTGAGGCATCCCGCCGCCCCATCAACAGAATGTTGGGTGTAACTGGGTCTGGGTCAGCGATGTCTGAAGATGTGTAACCAAGGGGTTTGGCATTGAGAATCCCCTCGACTTCAATCGAGCGTCGAGCAATGAAGTGACAAAGGGCCATCAGGAAGGAATCACTGTCCAGACTTGTGAGGAGATCGATATGCACTGCACGGGTGGTCATACACTTGAAGATGATCCCCCAACGCTTCTCATTTCGGTGTCCTACCTTTATGAGATAGGGACCAAAGCAATCTATCCCTGTTGAATAGAAAACTGGCTGGTGAATTTTCAACCGGGATGGTGGGAGGTCTGCCATTCTGGGGGGATGTGGTTTGGCCTGCTATTTTTGGCATTCTGTGCACTGGCGCTGATGATGTTTGACAGCTGCTCGTCCTCTTAATATCAAATATTTTCTCCTGAGTTCCGAAAACACCCTCTCTGGTCCAGGGTGATGCAGACGATCATCATAGTCTTTGATGATGAGCTTGGTGAGTGGGTGATGTGGATCAAGGATGATGGGGTGGATGTTATCTTCTTCTAGTGAACTGATTTGTCTGAGACGACCACCAACACGAATGAGATTGGTGCTAATATCCAGTTCAGGGGCTAGACACAGAAGCCGTCTATTGGTTGGCAAGGTTTTACCAGATTTTTGAAACACCACATCTGGAAATGACTCCTCCTGGATCTGACGGAGGGCTGTAAGCTCAGCTTCTTTATAATCTTCAGCAGTTGCAATGGAGGGAGAGCTTTCAGCTGATGATTGGATAAGAGCATTTAGGTAGTCTATGAAAGTGTGAAACTGTTGAGGATCTGGCAGTGACAGAGCAGAGGTTAACAGTCCACAGAAGGTTGACTTTTTCAGCTCACTGTCTTGGTTTACATGGGCTAATGGTGGCATCTCAGGCCAGCTGTCTGGTCTTTGTCTGAGGAATGCTGGGCCTTGGTTCCATCTGCATTCTTTGTGGAGATCAGAAGGAGACTTGTGATGGCGTCTGCTGGGTTGTCACTCGACTGTACATAACGCCAGGTGTCAGATTCAGTTACGTCCTGTATTTCTGCCACTCTGGTCCCCACACCACAAAAAAGTGACAGGAATCTGATAAAAGCCAGGTTTGCACTGTGGTGGAATGAGACCACAGCGTGACACCAGTAAGTGGTAACGTTAGCTCTGTCTTCAGGACTTTAGCAAGCTGTGCACCTGTGAGTGCTGCACACAGCTCAAGACGTGGAATGATCTGTTGTTTTTTGGGGGCGACACGGGACCTAGCTGTTACAAAAGCAATCTCCACATTACCTTGAGGGTTCTCTGTTCTTAAGTACGCCACAGATCCATAAGCCTTTTCTGAGGCATCACAAAAGATGTGAAGCTGTCTACTACTAAAGGAGCAGTCGAATGCTTTGCTGCAGTAACACCTGGGTAGAGTTATGTGCTGCAGATCTTCCAATTCGCTCTCCCAGTGTTTCCAAGAATTTAGTAGGTCCTCTGGCAGCCGTGGGTCATCCCAATCCCTCCGTTTGTCCCACAACCTCTGTACTATCACCTTGGCTCGAGTGGTAAATGGTACAGTGTAGCCAAGGGTATCATACTGGCTAGCAAGAATCTGGTAGATGCTTCGCATTGTTGGCATTTGACAGTCTGGTTTGCGCCACTTGTATGAAAGGGTGTCTGACTGGCAATTCCAGTATAGGCCAAGAGTTGATTCCAGGGCTTCTTGGTGGCCTTCGCTGAGCTAGAGGATGCTGCTCTGAGACTGAATGCTGGTTGGCAGATGGTTGATAATTGAAGGGTCATTGCTAGCCCACTGTCGTAGGTCAAAGCCACCAGATGCTAGGAGGCTGCGAAGTTTGTCGACTAGATTCTTGGCCATGTCAAGCGAAGCAAAACTCTGAAGACAATTGTCCACATAGAATGATTTCTCCACTGAAACTCGTGTGTCCTCTTCAGGCTGGCTTTGATCAATAACGTGCTTCTGTAAGGCAAACGAGGCACAACACGGACTGCAAGTGGTCCTGAAAGGCAGTACCTGCCATTCATAGACATCTGGGATTCTGTCTCTTTGCATGTCTCTCCAAATATATCTCAGCAGTGGTTTATCTTGTGGCAAGAGGCGTACCTGATGGAACATGCCGTGGATGTCACTGCTGATGGCAATGCAGTGCTCCCGGAAACGCAGAAGGACTGCCAGGAGAGATGGACCAAGTATTGGACCAGGTAACGGGAGCTCGTTCAGATTGTGCCCTTGGTATGAGAATGAACAGTTAAAGACCACCCTAGTCTTCCCATTATGCTGCACCATGTGGTGCAGGATGTACCAGGCTTCTCTGGTTCTGTCCACCTGTTCCTGACTGAGCTTGACAACATACCCAGCTTGCACTAGCTTGGTCAGTTCCTCTTGGTATGCTGCGGCCAACTCTGGGTCTCTTTCCAGCCGTTTCTCGATTCCCCTTAACTGGGGTAAGACAGCTTCTTTGGGTGCATAGAGACGAGGCATGTTCTTGATACGTAGCAGAGGAGTAGCATATCGCTGGACACCATCAATCTCCACTCTCACTGTGTTTTCTTGCAGAAGCTGAATGGACTCTTTGTCTTGGCGTGACCTGGTGATTACCTTTTCGCTCTGGTAGGGCAGAACATCCATTTGCCACAATCTCTCCACGTTGGCGTAAAGGTCATTGACAGGCCGCAGTGAGGTGAAGAGGCATTGTTTGGGAGAAAGATGATTGCTTAGTTCTTGAGCTGGACCCTGCAGTGCCCATCCCAGACGTGTTCTTAC
Organism: Labeo catla; assembly: GCA_012976165.1. NCBI lineage: Eukaryota > Metazoa > Chordata > Actinopteri > Cypriniformes > Cyprinidae > Labeo > Labeo catla. Next base: position 4,819 of record VONZ01004427.1, on the reverse strand, counting down.
TGCTGCTGGTCCACCAGGGGGCCCCAGTCGAACCGGTTCTATGGGTGTTATGAGGTGGGGGCAATCAGAGCCAATAAGAAGAACAGGATGTACCTTGTCCAGCTGTTGTAGAGGCAACCCGGCAAGATGCTTGAATTTTCGTTGCAGAACACTAACGGGGTGTGTATGTTCTGCCAGACCGAGTGCTTTGGCTGTGAATGCGTTACAGATCTTGTAGGCTTTGCTGGGGTTAACAGTTGGGGACACAGTAAAAGTCACGGCCGCCCCGTGAATGACCTGGGTATCCTGTCTCACTGTGCGGAGTACAAGGTCCTCTGGCTACCCCGCAAGTCTTAATTTCTGCACCACATCATGCAGAATGATGGTCCGCTCTGATCCATCATCTAATACAGCGTAGGCCTCCATTGCCTCATTGCCGTTCCGGATCAGCACCTTAGTCACTTTGAGCAGCACTTTACTGCCAGAGGTTGGGCGATCAACATACCAAACTGCACTGGAAGGAGCTGCATTCTGCTGAGATGGTTTACCTTGGTCATTGACGTCATGCAGTACCAAAAGGTGCTTTCTGTTGCAGGTTGGGCAGAGAGTCTTTAGCGTGCAGTTAGCTGCTTGATGTCCACGACCACAACGCCAGCAACGATTCTTTGTCTTAATCCAGTCTATCTTCTGATCTTTGCTGAGGAGCTTGAAGTTGTCACAGCCATTCAAATAATGTTTATTGTTGTCACAGTATGGACAATAAGCTCTCACCTTCTCTTCTCTGACAGAAACTGGTTTAGACATGGCTGACGACGTTGGTGTGGATGACGACTTCTCAGTACCAAGTAGAATGGTTGTCGGTTTCTGCAGCTGCCTAGACTCTCTTTTTATCTCTCTGCCACGCACTGAAGATTCCTGCCTTGGGTGGCAAGCATACTGGTGAGTGTCTTCCTGTACTTGAAGCTCATATTCCAGCCAATCAGCAAAGTCCAGCAAAGTGGGAATGGTAACTTGTAAAGGGTGGGTGTACCGCTTGAAACTCGATCTGAGGTCATGTGGCAGTTTACTTAGGAGCCGAGACATATGTGATCCACATTCCAACTCTACAGTACCTTTGTGGCCCAGTTGCTGCAACATACTGACAAGTGAGCGCACCTGCAGTCCAAACATCCTGAATGCTTTCACATCTCCGCTGCGTATGTTAGCACCATCCATCAGCTCCGCGATTCGTTGTAGGGCTAATTGGTGGGGTTGACCATACATCTTATTAAGGGCTTTCATGGTGTTAGAGAAGGGAAGCCTGGAATTGCTGTAAGAGTCTGCCACCAAGAGGTCCTCCTCCAGTTTCAGATGGTCTGTGAGGATTTGGAACTTGAATCGTTCTGTGACATCATCTGGCAGCATGTTCTCTAAAGCAATTCTCAGTCTTGAAAACTCCCTAGGGTCGGGAGACGTCAGGCAAGGGATGGTAGGGGCTGGACCTCTATAGATTTTCTCCTGTGTAGATGAGGGTAAGAGATGATCTGAGCTGTATTCTGCATGGGCTGGCCTCCTCTGGTCCTGTGTAAGGACCATAAACTCAGGCAGCTGACGTGGCAGGGAATACGGGGAACGATCTGGATACTTTAACTGCAGCAAGTCGCTATACTGTGCAGTAATGGGGGGTCTCTCATGTGAGGAAGAAGAAATGTTCATGTTTCTCAGATCTTCACACCTCTGAGCTTTCCTCTGGCACAGCTGAATATGGCTGTCTTTAGTGACAGGGGGTGGCAGCCTGGAGCGGGGAGCTGGTATCGGACGGTACAGCTGTGGAGTCTGGATGTTGACTGCTCGTGAGTAAGAACGTGGTGATGGCATTGGTGGAGTGACTGGCTTAGGTGGAGATTTCCGCTCCGATTTCAAGTTTTGAAGCTCTTGATAAAGTGCAGCATTCTGTTGATGCATCTGTTGGACTGCTGAGATGATCTCAGGGAGCTGGCTGGCTTGTCGTTGCAAGGCTGCGTTCTCCCGCTTCATCTCCTCCATCATGGCTGTAAGCTCTGGCAACTGTTCCACTTGCCTTTGCAATGCAGCATTCTCCTCTCTCAGCCTTTAAGTGATGCTGTCCCATTGGTCGGTCAATATCCATTGAGAATGTTCTGATGCTTGGCTTACTGGTGAAGTGGATCTGAAATGACCTGTTGTACTTGCTGGTTCATCCTCCAGTTCTCCCTGGCTGGTAAGCGATCGTGGTTGCTGTCGATTAGACCCAGGTCCACTGAGCTCAAAGTCTTCTAAGTAAGCAGGGGGGTTAACTCGTCTCCTTGGTCGCACAGCAGGGGCTTCTCTCTCTGGGTGAGACATGTCTGTAGCAATCCACACTTACGGCTCGAAGGACCATGAAAAAACTGCTCACTACTCTTGTCTAACTCAGGTTTGGATTCATTGAACGGCTACAGGATGTCCGGTTAGAACATTAAGTCTCACACCAGGATGTACTTCAGGGCGATTTATTGTGCAAAGATATGTGTGGTTCTGTAAATATAAAACAGTATACAAATACAAATAAATGAATAAATATACAATAACAGATCTTTACAGCAGTACTTGAATATTCAGACACACAGTATAAACAAATGCTATATTAGAGAACTTAACAAGAAGTAAACAATATAAAAATAATATAAATACAAAAACGAATTAACGTTCTATACAATGAATGCACTACCGCAATCTGCGTAGCTCACGTGCCTAGCGCAAGTGTCTAATGTAAACAAGCCCAGACATGCTCCCTGAGGTCCGTTTCGAGTCTACATAAAGCCTAATTAATAATATAGCATTAAATACTTAAACAAACAAATAACATAGGAGAATCTTAACATTTTGTCCACAGGATAACGTGCTAGTATGATAATGTAAACATTTAGGCAAAATGCCGCTATAGCGGTCATTCATCTCTCTCATGAACTTAACATACAAGAAAATATGTAAATGCACCTACGATTAGTTGCACGCACACATATATCCACACAATCTTAAACGGGTGCACTTCTAACTACTGTAACTTATCAACTATTGACTATAAGCACATCCACACATCCATCCTCAATACCGTCTTGTTTTCCACAGCGCGAAAAGTTTTTGGAACAGTCCAAATCACAAATACAGGCGGGAGGGTTTGGAATAGTCCACTTTCGAGGGGTGGCCTTCCTTACAGGACCTCCCTAGTAAAGCTATAATTATGTGGTTAAGTGCAGCTATCTGAGGCTAGCTGTGTGTTAACTTGTCCCTTCCTGAAAGCATAGCTGTCTGAGGATAGCTATGTGCTGGTCGGGGCTGTGTGAATGGTTGGTTGCAGTTGTCGGTTGGTCATGGATCTCTGTCGCCTGCTGTTGGGTGGGGCTGCGTGTGCTGCACAGTGCCGTGGTTCGCTGGTAGGCTATGCAGTGTTGCGGGGCTTGTCAGTAGGCTGCGGCTCTGTGTGGTTCTGTGCGCTCCGACTGGCTGCGGGTCGCGGGGTCGGCGTTACTGCTGTGATGCGCGTGGTGGTTGTATCCGATTGTTTGCCCAGCCCTAGTGCTAGTTAAGACCCTTGTTTGGTGTTCTTAATAGCAGCTTTGTGGAACCTGCCGAGATGGTGCTGTCTTCCCTTATTGGGTTTATAGTTTGACAGTCCACTGCTGGTGGATTTGGCAGTTGCATGGTCCACTTTCCTACAGCCAGCTATCTGAGGATAGCTAGGTGCTAGCTCGGTGATCGCTCCCCTTCCTAGGGTTTCTAAGTAGCGGCCTCTTTGAGCTCTTACCCACAGTACTGTCTCCCCTGCTAGGGTTGTAAGTAGACAGTCCACTCTTTGTGGACAGGTTAATCTCAGCTGGTTCCCTTCTGGTAGCCTTCTTAGGCACATTGACTAAGTACTCTTTTGTTAACTCTGTGACTGCTCCCCTTCCTAGGGTTTTTAAGCAGCAGTCTCCTGGTGCCCCTGCCTAGGTGGTGCTATCTCCCCTGTTAGGGTTGTAAGTAGATGGCCCACTATAGTGGTCTGGGCAGCTTCTCAAGAAGGTCTACCTGGGCTAACTGGAGTCATGCATGGGAACCACGGTGGGTGAGTACGACCCTGTTATGTGTCTAGCCTCTTCTGCTGTATTTCTGGGACCTGTCTGTTTCTCTTTCTGTTAGGTAGGTCCTCTTCGAGCACCCCCCTCTGGTCTTTGACTACGGTTATGGCCTGCTTGTCTAATTGGATCGCCTTCGTCATATCCACCTCGAAACGATCATGGCCACTCCTGGCCTTCAGGTCCCCACTACAGCACTACATCTAGGGCTTCAGTCCTCCTACCAGGTAAGCTCTTTGAAAATTATTTTTTGCAGGATGCTCCTGGACACCCCTGGCTGGACACGCATGCCTTAGAGGCCCCCTGACACTCTATCTGCGTCCTGCCCTGAGGGGCTTCTTGTTTCAGAGTATCCACCCAATCATCATACAGACCTATCCTCATACCATCTTGGTGATTTAGTGAGTCGCCCCTCTGAGGAGTGGGCTTGACCATGCTATTTTTCACCATCGTATGAGTGGAAGGTGTTTCTGCGGGAACCCTTCTGAGTGCTCTGAGGAGAATTGGCTACGGTCTAGGCCCTTGTTCGTGAGGTTCTGCGGGCCTTGTTAGAACGGGGCCTACACTTTCTATCAAAATAGTAAGCACAGGTCTGCTTGGGTTGGTAGTGGCTCTTGCCCCCTCAAGAGAATACCCACAACACAGCCCAAGGGCTGGGGATTCTGCTGCTCTCTATGCAGCCATACAGTGTTGATGGATTCGTCTCTGCTGTGATATCTGATATCCTGTGATCAGATCACATCTAA
>VONZ01004426.1:0-10177 GCA_012976165.1 Labeo catla | reverse complement strand
GAACTGAGGCTCTAACTAAATTTCATATGCAAAAAACTTCTGACACATCAAGAAGTGTCTTTCTGCATTGTAAATAACATTTTGTTCATGCATGTGAAACATTTTTAATGTGGGTCAGCTTTTTTCATGAAACTGCATGAACTAGCGTTTCCTGACTGAGAAAAGACGTTTTAGAGTTTTTCCAAGCATACCTTGGTTTCATGAGCTGAGTTGCCTAAAATCAGTATTGGCGTTCCTAGAAGGCCCAGACTGAGGGTTTTATGAACTGAGACTCTAACTAAATTTCATATGCAAAATAATTCTAACACATCAAGAAGTGTCTTTCTGCTTTGTAAATAACATTTCTTTCATGCATGTGAAACATTTTTAATATGGGTCAGCTTTTTTCATGAAACTGCATGAACTAGCGTTTTCTGACTGAGAAAAGACGTTTTAGAGCGTGTCCAAGAATGCCTTGGTTTCATGAGCTGAGTTGCCTAAAAACGTTTTTGGCGATCCTAGAAGGCCCTAACTAAGCGTTTTATGAAGTGAGGCTCTGACTAAATTTCATATACAATAAACTCCTGAAATATGAAGAATTGTCTTTCTGCATTGTAAATAACATTCCTTTCATGCATGTGAAACATTTTTAATGTGGGCCAGCTTTTTCATGAAACTGCATGAACTAGCGTTTTCTGACGGAGAAAAGACGTTTTAGAGTTTTTCCAAGCATGCCTTGGTTTCATGAGCTGAGTTGCCTAAAATCAGTATTGGCGTTCCTAGAAGGCCCAGACTAAGCGTTTTATGAACTGAGGCTCTAACTAAATTTCATATGCAAAAAACTTCTAACACATCAAGAAGTGTCCTTCTGCATTGTAAATAACATTTTCTACGGAACATTTAATGTGGCCATTTCAAGAAACTGCATGAACTAGCGCTTTTCTGGATTGAGGAAAGGATTTTTTAGAGCCGGTCCGAACCATGCCTTGGTTTCATGAGCTGAGTTGCCTAAAATCATTTTTGGCGATCCTAGAAGACCCTAACTAAGCGTTTTATGCATTGAGGCTCTAACTAAATTTCATATGCAAAAAACTTCTAACACATCAAGAAGTGTCTTTCTGCATTGTAAATAACATTTCTTTCATGCATGTGAAACATTTTTAATATGGCTCAGCTTTTTTCATGAAACTGCATGAACCAGCGTTTTCTGACTGAGAAAAGACGTTTTAGAGCGTTTCCAAGCATGCCTTGGTTTCATGAGCTGAGTTGCCTAAAAACATTTTTGGCGATCCTAGAAGGCTCTCTACCACGCTTAAGGAACTGAGGCTCTAACTAAATTTCATATGCAAAAAACTTCTAACACATCAAGAAGTGTCTTTCTGCATTGTAAACAACATTTCTTTCATGCATGTGAAACATTTTTAATATGGCTCAGCTTTTTTCATGAAACTGCATGAACTAGCGTTTTCTGACTGAGAAAAGACGTTTTAGAGCGTTTCCAAGCATGCCTTGGTTTCATGAGCTGAGTTGCCTAAAAACATTTTTGGCGATCCTAGAAGGCCCCAACTAAGCGTTTTATGAACAGAGGCTCTAACTAAATTTCATATGCAAAAAACTTCTAACACATCAAGAAGTGTCTTTCTGCATTGTACATAACATTCCTTTCATGCATGTGAAACATTTTTAATATGGCTCAGCTTTTTTCATGAAACTGCATGAACTAGCTTCTGACTGAGAAAGACGCTTTAGAGCGGTCCAAGTACGCCTTTGCTCATGAGCTGAGTTGCCTTAAAACGTGCTTTTTTGGCGATCCTAGAAGGCCCCAACTAAGCGGCGTTTTATGAAGTGAGGCTCTAACCAAATTTCATATGGGCCACAATAAACTCTCTGGAAATATGAAGAATTGGTCTTCTGCATTGTAAATAACATTCCTCTGCATGCGGAAACATTTTTAATGTAGCCAGCTTTTCATGAAACTGCATGAACTAGCTTTCTGACGGAGAAAAGACGCGAGCCGCTCTAAGCATGCCTTTACTTCTATGAAGTCGAAGAGCTGCCTAAAATCGCATTGATGCCTCCTAGAAGGCCCAGACCGAGCGCTTTATTAACTGAGGCTCTAACTAAATTTCATATTCAAAAAACATCTAACACATCAAGAAGTGTCTTTCTGCATTGTAAAATAACATTCCTTTCATGCATGTGAAACATTTTTAATATGGCTCAGCTTTTTTCATGAAACTGCATGAACTAGCGTTTTCTGACTGAGAAAAGACTTTTTAGAGCGTGTCCAAGCATACCTTGGTTTCATGACCTGAGTGGCCCAAAAACATTTTTGGCGATCCTAGAAGACCCTAACTAATCGTTTTATGAAGTGACGCTCTAACTAAATTTTATATACAATAAGCTTCTGAAACATGAAGAATTGTCTTTCTGCATTGTAAATAACATTCCTTTCATGCATGTGAAACATTTTTAATGTGGGTCAGCTTTTTTCATGAAACTGCATGAACTAGCGTTTCCTGACTGAGAAAAGACGTTTTAGAGCGTTTCCAAGCACGCCTTGGTTTCATGAGCTGAGTTGCCTAAAAACATTTTTGGCACTCCTAGAAGGCCCTAATTAAGCGTTTTATGAAGTGAGGCTCTAACTAAATTTCATATACAATAAGCTTCTAAAACATGAAGAATTGTCTTTCTGCATTGTAAATAACATTCCTTTCATGCATGTAAAACATTTTTAATATGGCTCAGCTTTTTTCATGAAACTCCATGAACTTTCGTTTTCTGACTGAGAAAAGACGTTTTAGAGCGATTCCAAGCATGCCTTGGTTTCATGAGCTGAGTTGCCTAAAATCAGTATTGGCGTTCCTAGAAGGCCCAGACTGAGGGTTTTATGAACTGAGACTCTAACTAAATTTCATATGCAAAAAACTTCTAACACCTCAAGAAGTGTCTTTCTGCATTGTAAATAACATTTTTTTCATGCATGTGAAACATTTTTTAATGTGGGTCAGCTTTTTTCATGAAACTGCATGAACTAGCGTTTCTGACTGAGAAAAGACGTTTTAGAGCGTTTCCAAGCATGCCTTGGTTTCATGAGCTGAGTTGCCTAAAATCAGTATTGGCGTTCCTAGAAGGCCCAGACTGAGCGCTTTATGAACTGAGGCTCTAACTAAATTTCATATGCAAAAAACTTCTGACACATCAAGAAGTGTTTTTCTGCATTGTAAATAACATTTCTTTCATGCATGTGAAACATTTTTAATGTGGGTCAGCTATTTCAAGAAACTGCATGAACTAGCGTTTTCTGACTGAGAAAAGACGTTTTAGAGTTTTTCCAAGAATACCTTGGTTTCATGAGCTGAGTTGCCTAAAATCAGTATTGGCGTTCCTAGAAGGCCCAGACTGAGGGTTTTATGAACTGAGACTCTAACTAAATTTCATATGCAAAATACTTCTAACACATCAAGAAGTGTCTTTCTGCTTTGTAAATAACATTTCTTTCATGCATGTGAAACATTTTTAATATGGGTCAGCTTTTTTCATGAAACTGCATGAACTAGCGTTTTCTGACTGAGAAAAGACGTTTTAGAGCGTGTCCAAGCATGCCTTGGTTTCATGAGCTGAGTTGCCTAAAAACGTTTTTGGCGATCCTAGAAGGCCCTAACTAAGCGTTTTATGAAGTGAGGCTCTGACTAAATTTCATATACAATAAACTTCTGAAATATGAAGAATTGTCTTTCTGCATTGTAAATAACATTCCTTTCATGCATGTGAAACATTTTTAATGTGGGCCAGCTTTTTCATGAAACTGCATGAACTAGCGTTTTCTGACGGAGAAAAGACGTTTTAGAGCGTTTCCAAGCATGCCTTGGTTTTATGAGCTGAGTTGCCTAAAATCAGTATTGGCGTTCCTAGAAGGCCCAGACTGAGCGTTTTATGAACTGAGGCTCTAACTAAATTTCACATGCAGAAAAATTCTGACACATCAAGAAGTGTCTTTCTGCATTGTAAATAACATTTCTTTCATGCATGTGAAACATTTTTAATGTGGGTCAGCTATTTCAAGAAACTGCATGAACTAGCGTTTTCTGACTGAGAAAAGACTTTTTAGAGCGTGTCCAACCATGCCTGGGTTTCATGAGCTGAGTGGCCCAAAAACATTTTTGGCAATCCCAGAAGACCCTAACTAATCGTTTTATGAAGTGAGGCTCTAACTAAATTTTATATACAATAAGCTTCTGAAACATGAAGAATTGTCTTTCTGCATTGTAAATAACATTCCTTTCATGCATGTGAAACATTTTTAATGTGGGTCAGCTTTTTTCATGAAGCTGCATGAACTAGCGTATTCTGACTGAGAAAAGATGTTTTAGAGCGTTTCCAAGCATGCCTTGGTTTCATGAGCTGAGTTGCCTAAAATCAGTGTAGGGGATCTACAGAAGTCAATTTTGCTCAAAGGGAATCATTTAAGATTGAACAGAATCTCCGTTTTACAGCGGATCAATGAATCGGTCAGTGATTCATTGAGCGAGCCGTATAACATCAACTCTACTGGATACTAATATCCAAAATATAGTGAAAACACTATTTCTTAGCACGGTAACAAGGTCGGCAGTTTAAGACATTAATTTATAAGCACAAAACACAAGATACTTCTCTTTTCAATATGAATAGGAATTTATTGGAAAAACCTAAGACATATAAACTAATCTAACACATAGACGCGCATTCACACATTCATACAAGTTGCAGAAAGAGAGAGAGATGAGGAAAGAATGAGTTTAGAAGAGTGAAAATGTGAAATCCCAAGTTTATAGCATAAGTATATGCAATTGCTTAGACCTGAACAACCATCAATCATTTAATTAACCCTCGCGTTGAGTTTCTTAATGAGGTTATTAAACTTTATATTAAGTGCACCAGTTCAGCTAGAATCTGGAGGTTGTACTTGCGTTGCCTTTGTGTTAAGGGGTTTCCTTTGATGACGTCGTTGCAGAAAGGGGTTCCCCAAGGTTGCTGATTGGTTGGAAGTCCGTGGTCATTGGAAGTGATGTCTTGGGCGTTGGCTGGAGGATGGAGTTGTGTACGCTGGTTGAAGTTTTGAGGCGGGCACGAAGTCTGAGACACGGCTTAGCGGCAAAACTTAACTTAGAACACGAAACTCTCAACGGAAAGAAAAGATTAAAGTAAAAGAAAGAAATGTGACGGTCTCCTCATGTTTTCACTAGAGGAGTGGCTGGCGTGCAAGCCAGGAAACGTTCAAAGAACGCAAAAAGCATGGCGAAGACCAATAGCTAAAAGCTAAAAGCAACGGCTAAAAGCATGGCTAGGAGCGATGGAAATAGCAAAAAGCCCAAACTAAAAGCAAAATTTGATGGTGTCCTGTGGTTTTAAACTCAGCTTTGGACACATCCCAAAATGGTGTCTTGACCAATTAGATGTTGTCTTAACTCGGGATATTGCTATGTTTCTCCTCCCAAAACATAAATCAGCACGTTATCTTATCAGTCACATGGTCAGAATTTTTCCGCTCTTGCAGAGTATAATTTGGCCATGATTCCTATAACATGAATACAACGCATTTGACAATGAATTGATTGGTGGAAACATTCAAAGCATGAATTTTCAAACTCATACATACCAAACATGAATATAAACCCTTAAGCTATTCAATAGTTATTAAAAAGGACATACACAACGAGTGATTAGAACATAATAGACAAATGTGTGGGTGACATACATAGTAGGGAGTTATTCAATGGTCTGATGTTCATTCATAAGTCCTTTTAAGCATCATTTTGGTGCATATTTAGGTAAAATGGACAGTCTCTGCCATTCTGTGAACTAAGGGCATGTTCCAAGGAACAAAGGAATTTAGAAGGAACTTAGTCTGGTTCTTGTCTTGGGTGGGGGAGCACCACCCAACAAAGTTTCCTCATGTGATGGTCCTGATGTGCTGCATCTTTGACCATTAATCTTGGGTTTCTCGCCCCAATATTGACAATCTCCTTCCTGAATTGGGATTATCAATAATTGTGTTCTTCTTGTTTTAATGTTGCAAGTTGTTCAAAGCTGTGAAAGTTGGTTGGTTAGGCTTACTTCTGGCTGGCTGGCGCCAGGGTTTCCTGGACAGATTTATGACGTGGTCCTGGCCCCTTTGTGGAATTTGGCTCTTTGGTTTCAACCAAATGTTCTGATCGAATCTTCTATTTGTCTGATTCGCTCTGATACCCTACATATCCCCCCTTCGGTCGACGATGTGTTGGTTGATGAAGACATCGGCGAGCGCTGGAGAAACAAAGGCAGAAGAAGCAGACACCAACACAGCAAACAACAAGACAACACCTCCAGGACAGTTACTGTACTGGTGCAGGGCATTAGGTTATTTATGGTACAGTCACTTACATTTAACTAGCCAGCATAGTTTAGTACACTGAGAATAGTCAAATTCAATCTAGAAATTGTTGTTCGAATTTGTTTTGGTAGGTTGATTCTTTGATCAAATTTTGCAATTAAAATTTGTTTGTTTCTTATAGGTTTTAATTTAGAAATGTTCACCTTTGATTTCTGGTGAATCATTTGTGGTAAAATGGTTTGACCTATCGGGCATGGAGCTCTTTGGCTTCCATTCAGTTTAGAGTGGCTTGTGGATATTAGGCGTGGCGAGTCAATCCTAATATCAGACCTTTGACCCCAGTGGGGTGGCTAGGTTTCACCTGCTAAAGAAAGAGAGAAAGGAAAGGGATAGGTCACAGAAAACAAACAAAAACAAAGGAGCTGCGGGTTTTCCTAGTGTGGCTAACAACTACTGTTGTGCTAGGATGCTGTGTGCAGCTAGGGTGTCATGTACCTTGACTTAGTGTCAGGTGTTCTACCTGTGGTGAGGATAATTGCATGTTCCTGCACGATGAGTATGAAACTACGTTAAGCTATGATTTGAATATTCTCCTTGTGGGAAGAATATGTTGGTTGAACGTGTTATCAGTAGACGTAGTTATGTTGTGTGTGTTAATGATGTAGTGCAGTGTATGGTCAGATCTGTTTCAGTCTGTTTTGGCTCCCCCCTTTTCTTGTATGTCAGTGAAGACTGGCTCTCTGCATCCTTGGCTTGGATGAGGGCGTGTCCATGATCTCATGGGGGTCGGTCCAGCAAGGCAGGAAGTTCGTTAGCAGACAGTCTGAGGTTTGGTTTGGCATGGCTGTGTGAAGCTGGGATGCAAAACCTTGTCTCCTATGGTGCATTCCTCTTGTGATGCCTTCTGGTTGTGGCAGACCTTCCGACCTTCTGTGCTTTGGTGGTTGCTGTTGCACAGACATGAATGTGGTTCTTGGAGTTGGAGTTCATTTTGCAGTTTCTTAGTGAGTGATGAGTGACTGAGGTGATGTTGTTTGGTACCTCAGCATTTACATCAACGGTGGGCCGTGAGAGACTTGCTCTTTCTGGGTGGTTGATGAACAGGTGCTTGTCATCTTCTGATACGGTGATGTACCAGGTGGTTGCCGGCCTTCCGTTCTGTCGCTGGTCACAGCGAACATGACTCATGTTTCTAGTCATTTGTGTCTAGCTGGTTTTCAAGGAACTCTTTCAGTTCTTTCATGACTTGTTCCATGTCTTCTGATGGTAAGCCATGTTGTTCTTGTGGATACTTAGCACCATGGATGTCTGAGTGGTGCTGATGTGGGTTTTGTCGTCGTTTACCCACTCTAGTTGGACGAGACGTTTGATTGGCTTGGTACGTCCAATTAGGTTTCCAGTTGATCCTCTCTTTTGGGATTTCTGAGAAGCGTAGCTTGTCCCATGGCTTTTCGCAGCGGCTGGGCTGATAGCTGTCGTGGAAATGGGGGTCACGTTCTCTGTGCTCTTGATGGAGGACTCTGGTGTCGTGATGCCACTGGGTGTCATCCAGTGCGAGGCTTGAGTCTTTGGTGACAGAGTTCAAGAGTGTAGATGTTTTGTTACCTTTCTTTGAGGCCATCTTCTGCTTGTTGTAGGCCTTTTGTGTTAGGTCACGCAACTGTTGGATAGTCATGGAGCGAGGACAGGCCATGACGCCTAGATGACGACTGACTCCAGGGTGCAGGTTTCTTAGGAAGAGGCTTTTGAAGTTCACATCCTCTTCAAGGTCAGGTTTGTTGTGTGCACCAAAGTAGGCTTGTCGGAGCCGGTTGTAGTAGGCTTGTGGAGTCTCTTGTCGACCTTGTTTGGTTTCTAAAGCAGTTAACAGTCCATATGCAGACTCTGGGTCTGTAAACTCTTTAATCAGGACCTCACGAAGTAGCTGGTAATTTGACTTTGTGTGACTGGGTTGTCGATCTAGGAAGTTTCGTACCTCGGGACTTGACGTGGCTCTTAGGAGGTACAACCTGTCTCTGTCAGTCACATGAGGTCTCATTTCCAGGTGAAAGTCGATATCTTGCAGGTGAGCCTGGATGTCGTGGCTCTCTTTGGAGTTCGGGTTGAACTTGCAGATGTTGTTAGACAGCTTGCTTAGGTCTTTGATGGTCATCCCATGTGCAGCTTGAAGGTCTGCTTGGATGGGGTCTGTTCTTTCGGTGACAGGAAAGAGTTCTGTGGCAAAGGCAGGTGAGGTTTTGGGTTGTGGCTCTTCGCTTCTTTCATTGGATGCCAGTTCTTGGACGTGGGAGTCTGTTCTGCTCAGCAGTGGTGAGGCTGAGAGATGTTTCAGTTCATAAGCCTGTTTGAGTTCTTTTCTGACCATGCAGAGCTCGTCGTTGGCATCATCTAGATGTTGGGTCAGATTGTCAATTTCAGTGCCGTACCTTTCAAGGTGGTCTTCTAAAGCACTGATTTCAGCATTCTTGTCTCTGATGTTTTTTCTGGCTTTCTCTAGTAGCTGTTCGGCATACTGAAGTCTGTTTACCAGGTCTTTCTGGGCAGCATTTGCTTGTTGTTGGTCACGTTGAGCTGCTGCCAGGGCTGCTTGGAGCTTCTTAACTTGTTCCGTTGTTTCCTGCTCCCTCTCGTTGGGTGCTTTGAGTTGATCTTGAACTTTCACGTCCAGCTTGTCTATGCGGCGTTGGGCACATGTCAGCTCCTCTTGGAGGTGGGTGATGTGCTTGTCGCTCGGGTGCAGCTGGGCTGTGAAGGCATAGCTTAGGGAGCTTGTGATCTTGACTAGCTCCTCATGGTTGTTGTTCTGGCTTGGATCATGTGTCAGGAGTCTTCTCAGGATTAGGATTATTATTAGAAATAATAACAGTTCAAAGGTCTTGGGGGTGAGGCTTTCTGTCATGCCTCTCAGCCAAGTGTTCACATCTTCCCTTTGGGCGATGGGGTCTGCAGTATGCTGCATGTTGGCGCACTGAGGAGAAGAGGGACTGACACAGATCTGTGTGGTGTAGAAGCCTATGTGTGGTGGGACAACTAAATGTTGTGTCAGTGATTGTGAACCACTATTGAAGTGTGGTGATGGATGTGTTGGTCTCAAGGTGTCTAGGCAGACTAGGGATGTGAAGACTTCGTCACTCTAATGAGGAAGAGGAAAAAGAGAGAAAGGTGAAACACAATTCAGTTTAATAAATCAATTCCTTTGCCAATGGGAATCTTCCGATTAGATTTTGTTATCAAGAAGGTAAACAATATTATTATATCTCTGTTTGAGACAAAAGAATACAATAATAATGTTGATATCTCTTTTCTTAGTCTGACAGGATTGACACCGTACACCTTACAGTTGGACCGCCTACCAGGGATGCTTCGAAAGCGACGGTTGTTCGACACTTATCTCTATTAATTGATCTCAGCGTTTGGTGAGATGCAAAAATTTGGAATCCGTTTTAAAATGCAGGGAGGTTAGGAAGAATGAAGGAGGGTTTGGTTACAATCAAATTCATAAGGATAATTCGTCTTCGACAAGATTGTTTATTTCATTCACTTAGAATCGATTGATGGTTCTTACAGGTCCCTAAAAATGTGAAGAGGGAAGAAAGCAGAAGAGAACAGGAGAGACTTGTGTAGAAGGACAGGAAAGGAGAGTAGATCTGGTCCACTCACAGACTGTGTTGCTGTTATGCCCAACTACGAGTATAGCGTTGTTAATAGTTGCCGTACAACTAATGAAACAACAATAAAATTTGAGTGAAAGAGAGTTGTCTTTCTAATTTATTCGAACTTGTAGCGAGGGATAACAGTGTCTCCTATTAAGGGCTCAGGTCTGTCGTTCCCAAACTACGATAC
>VONZ01004425.1:0-10186 GCA_012976165.1 Labeo catla | reverse complement strand
CCACAGCCTAGCAACCATCCTGGGTACCCTAGCAACCACCTTAGCAACCACCCCAATTACCCTAGCAACTGCATAGCAACACCCTAGCAACCACCCTGAGTACCCTAGCAACAGTCCTAGTAACCACCCCGAGTACCATAGCAACCGCATAGCAACATCTTAGCAACCGAGTGCCGAGTTTTGCCACTGCAAGCACCACTAACATTTTCTTCAGGAAATGTACATATCTAGTATTACTATTACTATTCACCCTGACAAAACTTCGGCGCGTAACTCGTCCCGCACCGTTTGTCACAGACCCATGAATGAGGTGTCAAATCGACCGGCTTACTGGGGAGAGGAGTGCTATGACTTTTCTAAGCGTTCGGGCGTACGATGATCGTACAGCGGGCGAAAAAGTGGGCTAAAAAATCCCATAGACTTACAATGGCAGAATGTTCATGAATTTGAATCTCAGCTGTCAATTTCTCTCACATTCATTTGACTTATCTTTCAGGTAACCAATGAGTAATGACCTATGATCTTCGTAGCCACACCCTAGCAACCGCTTACAGCCCCCTAGCAACCGAGGGCCGAGTTTTGCCACTGCAAGCACCACTCACATTTTCTTCAGGAAATGTACATATCTAGTGTTACTATTACTATTCGCCCTGACAAAACTTCGGCGCGTAACTCGTCCCGCACCGTTTGTCGTAGACCCATGAATGAGGTGTCAAATCGTGCGGCTTATTGAGGAGAGGTGTGCTATGACTTTTCTAAGCGATCGGGCATACGATGATCGTATAGCGGGCGAAAACTTTGAGCAAAAAGTCCCATAGACTTACAATGGTGGAATGTTTGAGAATTTGAATCTCAACTGTCACTTTCTCTCACACACACACATGCAGGGCCTTAGGAACCCTTTCTCTCTCTAACTCATTTGACTTATCTTTTCAAGTAACCAATAAGTAATGACCTATGATCGTCATAGCCACACCCTAGCAACCATTACAGCACCCTAGCAACCGAGGGCCGAGTTTTGCCACGGCAAGCACCACTCACATTTTCTTCAGGAAATGTACATATCTAGTGTTACTATTACTATTCGCCCTGACAAAACTTTGGCACGTAACTCGTCCTGCACCGTTTGTCGTAGACCCATGAATGAGGTGTCAAATCGTGCGGCTTATTGAGGAGAGGTGTGCTATGACTTTTCGAAGCGATCGGGAGTACGATGTTTACACAGCGGATGAAAAAGCGGCCAAAAAAATCCCATAGACTTACAATGGGAGAATGTTCATAAATTTGAATCTCAACTGTCACTTTCTCACACACATGCAGGGCCTTAGGAACCCTTTCTCTCTTTAACTCTCTCATACTCATTTTACTTTTCAAGTAACTAATAAGTAATGACCTATGACCTTCATAGTCACACCCTAGCAACCGCATAGCAACTCCCTAGCAACCGAGGGCCGAGTTTTGCCACTGCAAGCACCACTCACATTTTCTTCAGGAAATGTACATATCTAGTATTACTATTACTATTCGCCCTGACAAAACTTCGGCGCGTAACTCGTCCCGCACCGTTTGGCGTAGACCCATGAATGAGGTGTCAAATTGTGCGGCTCATTGAGGAGAGGTGTGCTATGACTTTTCTAAGCGATCGGGCATACGATGTTCGTACAGCGGACGAAAAAGCGGGCAAAAAAATCCCATAGACTTACAATGGCGGAATGTTCATGAATTTGAATCTCAACTGTCACTTTCTCACACACACACACATGCAGGGCCTTAGGAACCTTTTCTCTATCATACTCATTTGACTTTTTAAGTAACCAATAAGTAATGACCTATGACCTTCATAGTCACACCCTAGCAACTGCATAGCAACCCCCCAGCAACCAAGGGCCGAGTTTTGCCACGGCAAGCACCACTCACATTTTCTTCAGGAAATGTACATATCTAGTTAGTGGTGCTTGCCAAAGGCAAAGCATCACTATTACTATTCTGCGTGCTTATTATTATTATTAAGTTGGCTTGAGAAAGCCAACTTACTGATATGCTATTTAAACTTATTATTATTATTATTCTTCTTACTAAAACTGTTAACTCTAACTCGTCCTAGAGCTTTAACTCTACAAACTCCAAACTCAGCCAAGATCTTCAGACTGATATGGCCGGGTGTGCTATATCTTTTCTAACTGATCGGACTTACGGTTTTCCTAAAAATGACGTTTAAAACTGGGAAAAATCCCATAGACTTACATTGACTGAATGTTCAAATGAGCCAACACTTTTCAAATTCCAACTGTCAAAACTCCCAGAATCCTTTGAGCCTCAATCAAACTTCAACCCTTCTATGTACTGTATTTCTAATCCATTTAAACTCATTCAAACTCATCTATCTATCTATCCATCTTCAAACCCTTACTATCTATCTATCTATCTATCTATCTATCTATCTATCATCTAACCTTATCTATCTATCTATCTATCTATCTATCTATCTAGAAACATGCTAACAACATGCTAGTCATGCTAGAAACATGCTGGTCATGCTAGAAACATGCTAGCGACACGCTAGTCATGCTAGAAACATTCTAGCGACATGCTAGTCATTCCAGAAACATGCTAGCGACATGCTAGTTATGTTAGAAACATGCTAGCAACTTTGCTAATCATGCTAGAACCATGCTAGCGACATGCTAGTCATGCTAGAAACATGCTAGCAACTTTGCTAATCATGCTAGAAACATGCTAGTGACATGCTAATCATGCTAGAAACATGCTAGCAACTTTGCTAATCATGCTAGAAACATGATAGTGACATGCTAGTCATGTTAGAATCATGCTAGCGACATGCTAATCATGATAGAAACATGCTAGCAACTTTGCTAATCATGCTAGAAACATGCTAGTGACATGCTAGTCATGCTAGAAACATGCTAGTGACATGCTAGTCATGCTAGAATCATGCTAGCAACTTTGCTAATCATGCTAGAAACATGCTAGTCATGCTAGAAACATGCTAGCGACATGCTAGTCATGCAAGAAACATGCTATCGACATGCTAATCATGCTAGAAACATGTTAACAACATGTTAGTCATGCAAGAAACATGCTAGCGACATGCTAATCATGCTAGAAACATGCTCGCAACATGCTAGTCATGTTAGAAACATGCTAGCGACATGCTAATCATGTTAGAAACATGCTAGCAACTTTGCTAATCATGTTAGAAACATGCTAGCGACATGCTAATCATGCTAGAAACATGCTAGCGACATGCTAGTCGTGCTAAAAACATGCTAGCAACTTTGCTAATCATGTTAGAAACATGCTGGCAACTTTCTAATCATGTTAGAAACGTGCTAGCAACATGTTAATCATGCTAGAAACATGCTATCAGCTTGCTAATCGTGCTAGAAACAGACTAGCAACATGCTAGTAACTTGGTAATTATGTTAGAATCATCTATCTATCTATCTATCTGTCGATTGATAATCTGACCAATACTATCTATCTATCTATCTATCTATCTGACAGACTACATTCAAACTTTAAAAATATTTCAGACTGAAAACCATCCAAACTTAAAACTTCTTAAACTTCTTAAAGTATTTAAACTTTTGAAACGTCTTAACTTTTCAAACTTTTCAAACTTTTCAAACTTTTTAAACTTTTTAAAACTTTCTGGTCCGGCTTTCTCAAGCCAACTTAAAGTTTGTCTTGACGAACTTTTTTATCTAGTTATTATTAT
The DNA here is from genome assembly GCA_012976165.1 of Labeo catla. Classification (NCBI taxonomy): domain Eukaryota; kingdom Metazoa; phylum Chordata; class Actinopteri; order Cypriniformes; family Cyprinidae; genus Labeo; species Labeo catla. The sequence continues at coordinate 6,447 of VONZ01004425.1, read as the reverse complement.
TCTTCTTCTGAGACTAAAATTTCTGACTGCTACTCCTCCTAGAGCTTTAACTCTTCAAACTCCAAACTCAGCCCAGATTTTCAAACTGATCTGACTCGAGTTGCTATATCTTTTCTAACTGATCGGACTTACGGTTTTCCTAAAAATGACGTTTAAAACTGTGAAAAATCCCATAGACTTACATTGACGGAATGTTCAAATGAGCCAACACTTTTCAAATTCCAACTGTCAAAACTCCCAGAATCCTTTGAGCCTCAATCAAACTTCAACCCTTCTATGTACTGTATTTCTAATCCATTTAAACTCATTCAAACTCATCTATCTATCTATCTATCTTCAAACCCTTACTATCAATCTATCTATCTATCATCTAACCTTATCTATCTATCTATCTATCTATCTAGAAACATGCTAACAACATGCTAGTCATGCTAGAAACATGCTGGTCATGCTAGAAACATGCTATCGACACGCTAGTCATGCTAGAAACATTCTAGCGACATGCTAGTCATGCCAGAAACATGCTAGCGACATGCTAGTTATGTTAGAAACATGCTAGCAACTTTGCTAATCATGCTAGAAACATGCTAGCGACATGCTAGTCATGCTAGAAACATGCTAGCAACTTTGCTAATCATGCTAGAAACATGCTAGTGACATGCTAATCATGCTAGAAACATGCTAGCAACTTTGCTAATCATGCTAGAAACATGATAGTGACATGCTAGTCATGTTAATCACAAGCAATGTATTACGTTAATCATGTTAGAAACATGCTAAAGAACTTTGCTAATCATGCTAGAAACATGTTAAAGGACATGCTAGTCATGCGAAACATGCCAGCATACGTTACGCTAGAATCAGGCAAGAACTTCGCAATCGCTAGAAACATGCTAGTCATGCTGTAAAACATGCTATCGATACGTTAGTCATGCAAGAAACATGCCATCGGTTACGTTAATCATGCTAGAAACATGTTAACAACATTAGTCATGCAAGAAACATGCTAATACATGCTAATCATGCGAAAATGATGTTCACAATACGCTAGTCAAACATGCTAGCGACATGCTGATCATGTTAGAAACATGCTAGCAACTTTGCTAATCATGTTAGAAACATGCTAGCGACATGCTAATCATGCTAGAAACATGCTAGCGACATGCTAGTCATGCTAAAAACATGCTAGCAACTTTGATAATCATGTTAGAAACATGCTGGCAACTTTCTAATCATGTTAGAAACGTACTAGCAACATGTTAATCATGCTAGAAACATGCTATCAGCTTGCTAATCGTGCTAGAAACAGACTAGCAACATGCTAGTAACTTGGTAATTATGTTAGAATCATCTATCTATCTATCTATCTATCTATCTGTCGATTGATAATCTGACCAATACTATCTATCTATCTATCTATCTATCTGACAGACTACATTCAAACTTTAAAACTTCTAACTATTTCAGACTGAAAACCATCCAAACTTAAAACGTCTTAAACTTCTTAAACTATTTAAACTTTTGAAACTTCTTAACTTTTCAAACTTTTCAAACTTTTCAAACTTTTTAAACTTTTCAAACTTTTTCAAACTTTCTGGTCCGGCTTTCTCAAGCCAACTTAAAGTTTGTCTTGACGAACTTTTTTATCTAGTTATTATTAAGTTGGCTTGAGAAAGCCAACTTACTGATATGCTATTTAAACTTATTATTATTATTCTTCTTCTGAGACTAAAATTTCTGACTGCTACTCCTCCTAGAGCTTTAACTCTTCAAACTCCAAACTCAGCCCAGATTTTCAAACTGATCTGACTCGAGTTGCTATATCTTTTCTAACTGATCGGACTTACGGTTTTTCTAAAAATGACGTTTAAAACTGGGAAAAATCCCATAGACTTACATTGACGGAATGTTCAAATGAGCCAACACTTTTCAAATTCCAACTGTCAAAACTCCCAGAATCCTTTGAGCCTCAATCAAACTTCAACCCTTCTATGTACTGTATTTCTAATCCATTTAAACTCATTCAAACTCATCTATCTATCTATCTTCAAACCCTTACTATCTACCTATCTATCTATCTATCATCTAACCTTATCTATCTATCTATCTATCTATCTAGAAACATGCTAACAACATGCTAGTCATGCTAGAAACATGCTGGTCATGCTAGAAACATGCTAGCGACACGCTAGTCATGCTAGAAACATTCTAGCGACATGCTAGTCATGCCAGAAACATGCTAGCGACATGCTAGTTATGTTAGAAACATGCTAGCAACTTTGCTAATCATGCTAGAACCATGCTAGCGACATGCTAGTCATGCTAGAAACATGCTAGCAACTTTGCTAATCATGCTAGAAACATGCTAGTGACATGCTAATCATGCTAGAAACATGCTAGCAACTTTGCTAATCATGCTAGAAACATGATAGTGACATGCTAGTCATGTTAGAATCATGCTAGCGACATGCTAATCATGCTAGAAACATGCTAGCAACTTTGCTAATCATGCTAGAAACATGCTAGTGACATGCTAGTCATGCTAGAAACATGCTAGCGACATGCTAATCATGCTAGAAACAGAAACATGCTAGTCATGCTGTAAAACATGCTATCTATTACGTTAATCATGTTAGAAACATGCTAGCAACTTTGCTAATCATGCTAGAAACATGCTAAATACATGCTAATCATGCTAGAAACATGCTAGCTTACATTGCTAATCATAGAAACATACAAAGGAATACGCTAGTCATGTTAAAAACATAGCTTACATGCTAATCATGCTAAATATGCCAAGAACATGTTAGTCATGTTGAAAAACATAAATACATGCTAATCATGCTGGGAAACATACAAATAATACATGCTAATTACATGCTAGATACATGCTACCATTACGCTAGTCACATGCTAAAAACATGTTAGTCATGCTAGAAACATATAGCTTACATGTTAATCATGTTGTTCTCGCTAGCAACTTTGCTAATCATGCTAGGAAACATACAACACATGCTAATCATGCTAGAACATGCTAAATGGACATTGCTAATCATGCTAAACATGTTAAAGAACATGCTAGTCATGTTGAAAAACATGCTAGCGACATCCTAATCATGCTAGAAACATGCTAGCGACATGCTAATCATGTTAGAAACATGCTAGCAACTTTGCTAATCATGCTAGAAACATGCTAGCAACATGCTAGTAACTTGCTAATTGTGCTAGCAACATGTTAACCATGCTAGAAACAGACAAGCAACATGCTAGTAACTTGTTAATGTTAAAAAATGCTAACAACATGCTAGTAACTTGCTAAAAATGTTAGAATCATACTAGCAACATGTTAATTATCTATCTATCTATCTATCTATCTGACAGACTGAATTCAGACTTTAAAACTTCAAACTATTTCAGACTGAAAACCATCCAAACTTAAAACTTTTTAAAACTTCTTAAACTTTCTAAACTTTTTAAACTTTTTAAACTTTACAAACTTTTTAAACTTTACAAACTTTCTAAAACTTTCTGCTCCGGCTTTCTCAAGCCAACTTAAAGTTTGTCTTGACGAACTTTTTTATCTAGTTATTATTCTTCTTCTGAGACTAAAATTTCTGACTGCTACTCCTCCTAGAGCTTTAACTCTTCAAACTCCAAACTCAGCCCAGATTTTCAAACTGATCTGACTCGAGTTGCTATATCTTTTCTAACTGATCGGACTTACGGTTTTCCTAAAAATGACGTTTAAAACTGGGAAAAATCCCATAGACTTACATTGACGGAATGTTCAAATGACCCAACACTTTTCAAATTCCAACTGTCAAAACTCCCAGAATCCTTTGAGCCTCAATCAAACTTCAACCCTTCTATGTACTGTATTTCTAATCCATTTAAACTCATTCAAACTCATCTATCTATCTATCTATCTTCAAACCCTTACTATCTATCTATTTATCTATCTATCTATCTATCTATCATCTAACCTTATCTATCTATCTATCTATCTATCATCTAACCTTATCTATCTATCTATCTATCTATCTATCTAGAAACATGCTAACAACATGCTAATCATGCTAGAAACATGCTGGTCATGCTAGAAACATGCTAGCGACACGCTAGTCATGCTAGAAACATTCTAGCGACATGCTAGTCATGCCAGAAACATGCTAGCGACATGCTAGTTATGTTAGAAACATGCTATCAACTTTGCTAATCATGCTAGAACCATGCTAGCGACATGCTAGTCATGCTAGAAACATGCTAGCAACTTTGCTAATCATGCTAGAAACATGCTAGTGACATGCTAATCATGCTAGAAACATGCTAGCAACTTTGCTAATCATGCTAGAAACATGATAGTGACATGCTAGTCATGTTAGAATCATGCTAGCGACATGCTAATCATGCTAGAAACATGCTAGCAACTTTGCTAATCATGCTAGAAACATGCTAGTGACATGCTAGTCATGCTAGAAACATGCTAGTGACATGCTAGTCATGCTAGAATCATGCTAGCAACTTTGCTAATCATGCTAGAAACATGCTAGTCATGCTAGAAACATGCTAGCGACATGCTAGTCATGCAAGAAACATGCTATCGACATGCTAATCATGCTAGAAACATGTTAACAACATGTTAGTCATGCAAGAAACATGCTAGCGACATGCTAATCATGCTAGAAACATGCTCGCAACATGCTAGTCATGTTAGAAACATGCTAGCGACATGCTAATCATGTTAGAAACATGCTAGCAACTTTGCTAATCATGTTAGAAACATGCTAGCGACATGCTAATCATGCTAGAAACATGCTAGCGACATGCTAGTCATGCTAAAACATGCTACCAACTTTGCTAATCATGTTAGAAACATGCTGGCAACTTTCTAATCATGTTAGAAACGTGCTAGCAACATGTTAATCATGCTAGAAACATGCTATCAGCTTGCTAATCGTGCTAGAAACAGACTAGCAACATGCTAGTAACTTGGTAATTATGTTAGAATCATCTATCTATCTATCTATCTATCTATCTATCTATCTATCTATCTGTCGATTGATAATCTGACCAATACTATCTATCTATCTATCTATCTATCTATCTGACAGACTACATTCAAACTTTAAAAATATTTCAGACTGAAAACCATCCAAACTTAAAACTTCTTAAACTTCTTAAAGTATTTAAACTTTTGAAACGTCTTAACTTTTCAAACTTTTCAAACTTTTTAAACTTTTTAAAACTTTCTGGTCCGGCTTTCTCAAGCCAACTTAAAGTTTGTCTTGACGAACTTTTTTATCTAGTTATTATTATTCTTCTGAGACTAAATTTCTGACTGCTACTCCTCCTAGAGCTTTAACTCTACAAACTCCAAACTCAGCCCAGATCTTCAGACTGGTCTGACTCGAGTTGCTATATCTTTTCTAACTGATCCGACTTACAGTTTTCCTAAAAATCCCGATTAAAACTGGGAAAAATCCCATAGACTTACATTGACGCAATGTTCAAATGAGCCAGCACTTTTCAAATTCCAACTGTCAAAATCCCCAGAATCCTTTGAGACTCAATCAAACTTCCCTTCTATGTACTGTATTTCTAATCAATTTAAACTCATTCAAACTCATCTATCTATCTATCTATCTATCTATCTATCTATCTATCTATCTAACCCTATCTATCTATCATCTAACCGTATTTATCTATCTATCTATCTATCTATCTATCATCTAACCTATCTATCTATCTATCTATCTATCTATCTATCATCTAACCCTATCTATCTATCTAATATCTATCTATCTATCTATCTATCTATCATCATATCTATCATCTAACCTATCTATCTATCTATCTATCTATCTATCTATCATCCCCAACCCTATCTATCCATAAATGCAACCTAATATCTATCTATCTATCTATCTATCTATCTATCTATCTATCATCTAACCCTATCTATCTATCTATCTATCTAACCCTATCTATCTATCTATCTATCTATCTATCTATCATCTAACCCTATGTATCTATCTATCTATCTATCTAAGCTAGTAATGCTAAAAAACATGGTAGCGACATGCTAATCATGCTAGAAACATGCTAGCAACTTTGCTAATCATGTTAGAAACACGCTAGCGACATGGTAATCATGCTAGAAACACGTTAGCAACTTTGCTAATCATGCTAGAAACATGCTAGCGACATGCTAGTCATGCTAGGAACATGCTAGCGACATGCTAGTCATGCTAGAAACATGCTAGCAACTTTGCTAATCATGCTAGAAACATGCTAGCGACATGCTAATCATGCTAGAAACATGCTAGTCATGCTAGAAACATGCTAGCATCTTTGCTAATCGTGCTAGAAACATGTTAGCAACTTTGCTAATCATGCCAGAAACATGCTAGCTACATGCTAGTCATTTTAGAAACATGCTAGCAACTT
>VONZ01004424.1:0-10197 GCA_012976165.1 Labeo catla | reverse complement strand
TCTAAAATTACATTAAGGACATGCATCAGAAAATTGGGAATGTTAGACAATAAATATACAGTATTGTCTTATATTAATATCTGTTAAATAATGACTGTAAACAAACAAAAATGTTGATGTAAATAAATAAAAACATAGCCACTGTCTCCAAAATGATTTAATGATTCAGTTATGACAGACACAGCAATGCATCATGTTCTGTAAGATCATCAATAGTAATGTGTAACGTTGCATAAAATAAAAATACTCAACAAAACAGGCTAAAACTGCCTCAAATGTATAATTAATGATTGGATTCAACAACTGATAACATAAAACATATAATACAATACAACATTTACTGTACAGGGCTCGAAATTAACTTTTTTTTTACTTGGTAGCACTGGTGCTCCCAACTTCAAAAAGTTAGGAGCACCGAAAAATTTTAGGAGCACCAAATGAACATTAAGGAGCACCACAACTGCCAGTTGAGCAGATCAGACAGCACTCGACCCGGCATTTCTTTTTAGTAATGCACCGATCTTGATTCTCCATGGCCGATTCTGATTGCCTTTTTTTAAATATTTATTTTACGCCTTAAGCAAGGGACGAGAATGAATGAAAATATGAGTACATGAACAAGATGAACAGCCATAATCAATGTAGGCTCTCTCAATATTCAAAGTGCAAATAGAGACCGAATTTTTCAAGCATGATCCAGAGCTACAGACAACTACACAACCTATTACAGCCTACAGCATAGATATGTTATGTAGCCTAATTTGCGCACATTGGGGACTCGTTCTCTAAACGTGGGGTATTAAAACTTTATTTTTATTTTATCAGTGATTTTGAATGCGGGCGCGCGTTTTACTTTACTTTCGGCAGTCTACAACACAACACATTAATTTAACAAAACTATTTGAAAGTGGTGGGACACAAACGGGATTTTGAAAAGTGTGTCCCCAGTGGACATTACGCCCCTGCGTGAGTGAAACTCTGAATCTGAGTTATCATTTGATGTGAATGTGCCGTGTTGTACAGTATTTTGAGACGGAGGCGCCAGAATTGCGTCTGACAGAATGTGCGCTGCAGCACGAAATAGTATATTTCTTCTAAAGCAGATTGTGGAGACATTTTGTCCACAATCAAAAATCGTCATATCACACACCCCTAATTGCAATGTAGTTTGTGCAAATCCGGAACAGAGATTGGTTAAGAGAGAAAAAAACGGCCGGTTCAGTTTGAGCGGAGCGCAGTGTCAGTGACAGGGAGTGATTGACGGCTAATATCTAAAATCTGCATTAAAGTTAAGAATGTAAAGATCAAGTTTAATTCGTTATGTAATGTTGGAGAGAACGGCGAAACTTTCACTGTATCAGCTCACAGCAGTCTGGGCAGCAGTTAGGCTAGCGAAAGTTTTGTAAAGAAATGAAAACAAGTCGCACCACAACAATTTCTCGCACTCGCACAAATGCTCCCAAATATATTTTGAGGTCGCGCAGATTAAATTTTGGGAGCACATGCGACCAAAACCTTCGCAATTTCGAGCCCTGCTGTATTAGTCATAAAATTCATTGATCTGAGAAAAGTTTGAGTGAAAATGCCAACTGAAACAATAATTTCAAAAACATACTCCAATGCTAGATAGGTAAACTGTAAATGAAGATCATATGGAATAAAAATATTTTTTTATATATTGAAAATAATTTTTTTATTTTTATTTTTGTAAATAGCTAGTAAGTTAATATTTGTTCAATCACTTAATTATTATTTGTTCCATATTCTGCTTATCTTGATAAAATAGTTCACAAAAAATACACTTAAATTTATTCATTTTAACAATATACAGAAGAATGCAGCCTAAACAAAGATTGTGAAAGCTTCATACACTGCATGAAGGAGATCCTATAATACTTTATCATGAATTTATTTTGAACTATACTTTATTATTATATATGATTAATATAATATTCTAAATATGATAGTTTTATTATAAAATGTGTTTCAAATGTCAGACACTCATCTGAAATTATACTGATTGTCTGATTCTTACATTTCTTGTCAAAAAATTACAAATTCACTCAGTTATTTATCATATTCATTATTGTGCTTTTCGCCCAACTAATAATGAAACTTATTACCCCAAATATTAAGCTTTTATTTATTCTTCAGTCATAAACAAACACAAAAAAGCCTCTGTCCTGCTCTCATGCTCTGGTTTTGAACTACTGGTTCAATCTATCTGGTATCAATTGTCAACAATTGGTTTGTTGGTTTGTTTTAAATGTGAAATTCATTGTATGAAAACTAAAACGTGATTTTTATTTTCAGCAGCAGGACCAGAGAATCATGATGATGATGATGATGATGAAACACTTCTTCTTTTTGAAGATCAATAAAGCTTTTATCATTTGTTAAATAAAATCGAAAATTAATGAGCTGATCAAAATTATTTGAACAAAAGAATATTAATTGATATGCTAATTTTCTAATTCTTTGTTTATTAATATTTTTGAAAATAATTAATGTTAATTATTTATTCGCTTAATATGGGAAATATCATTGACTAAATGCTGTAAATGTGTTTCTGATCGTCACTTGATGTTTCCAGAGGCAGAACAGATACTTCATGATAGAATTTAAAAGCTGAGACTTTGTTCTTATCAGAAGTAACAAAGGCCAAAGCTTGCTGTGATTATTGGACGTCAGCCCTGATACAAATAATGTTTAGTGACATTTTATTCCTGCATCAGCTGAAAACAGCTTTGACCAAAAGATCGATTTTAGGATTTAACAATCAATTCAATTTTCAGTTTATTAAAATGAAGATCTATTAAAACTGAGGAATGAATATTGTCAACCCAGTCCTGCCAGTCATACGAGCAGCCTTTTTTGAACACACGGGGCAAAAGACAGGTAATCTACAGGACTGTATTTCACAATTCAATTACTCATAGAGACTAGTATAGTGGTTCTCAAAGTGTGGAGCCTCGTTTTTGAACTGTGCAAAGCTGTAGCTGAAGAGTTAGGCTACTACATTACTGTATTTTAACACTGTACTGTATTGTCATTGAAGGTCATCATGGTGGTACATGGTGGCCAACTATTTTCTGAGGTGGTACTTGGTGTAAAATGTTTGAGAACCACTGGACTAGTAGATAGTAATTAATAATCTAACCAAGCATAATTTATGATTTTAAAAATGACTTCATATTAAAATTATGAAAATGTGTGTAAAAACAAATGATGTTGAAACTTGATGTACAACATACACTTTATAATTTTTTTATTTCATTTTAATAATTGAAAAGGTCACAGACAATACCTCAGGAAGACTGGGGAGATTCACAGTCTGAAAGAGGCAGCAAAGAGGGAAGTAAGTTATTATCAAAGTTCTTTCAGAATGTGTTTAAAGATTAAATTTAAGATGAAAGTTTAATTTTTTTATCCAAAAATCTAAATGTAACGTACATAGTTCAACAATAGTAGACTTTGTAATGCTTTTGTGGTACCTATGTCATGTTTAAAAAAACAAAAACATAATGTGTTGAGAAGTTATAGCCAATTAGCGCTCTGTTTACTGGGTGACGTCATCCTGCGATCTCTTGCTGAAGAGGGCAGAGCATAATGTGTTGTGAGTCTGGACATGAGTGATCATTTTTCATAAAGTGGACATTTATTATCGTGAGTCAATGGCACGATGTAAGTGTGCTTTTCTGTATTTACCTAGGAGACTCTTCATTTATGTTTGGCATGTGATTGCATAACTTCACTAGTATATTACAGCCAGCGTGTTTATCCACTCGAGAAGCCGCATTAATGTGTTTCAATGCTTCATTTCATAGTTTAAGTGATGTTTGTAAGCACTAAACTTGCAGTATTTCATACTGTACATTGTGTAGATTGACGGTTACATGTTGTTCTTCGCATTTACCGTTCAAATCAACGACGCAGCAAAATATAATGACCTTTTACCTACTTTTTCTCTGTGTACATGATACTACAACAATGTTTATTTCAGTTAAATACTTAAAGAATATTACTTTACGTAATTGTTTCTTCTTTCTATGACGAGTTATTATTACTGTCTACTTATTGTTATCTTTGTTATTTTCAGACCACATCTAGACAAATGTCCATTGTTTAGAGCAGTGGTTCTCAACCTTTTTTGGGCCAGTGCCCCCCTACGCTCCATTATCCAGGTCCCTCACCGACCCCCATCAAATAAATCATAGTCTAATTGTCCTCACTGAATATTAAAGTTGATTATTATTATTTTGTGTTTATAATGAGGACTGTTATTATATTTACAGTAATTCAAATGCATGGGGTCATTATGATTTTTAGGAAATTACTTTATTTCAAGGATGCATTGAATTAATCAAAAAAGACAGTGAAGTACTTTTTACAGTAAATTATTTTAAAATAAGTGTAATAACATTCATTTACAGAGTTTTTAAGCATGTTGGTGGTTTTCATTTCTACAGCTTCAGTGTTGTTGAGATGTGGATATATCTTGTTGCCCCAAATTTAAAAAGACTAAATAAAAATGACATAGTGGACATTGTTATTTTGGTGAGTAAATACCACATTTCCACATACCCTACTTTACGATATTTCATAGATTTTGTGAGAATATTTCAATTCTAGAAAAGTTGGGACATTTTGTAAAATGATAAAATCTGTGATTTGTTCATCCTATTTAACTTTTATTTAATTGATAAAAGTACAAAGAAAAGATTTCCAAAGTTTTCACTAACCAACTTAAATATATTTTGTAAATATAAACATATTTTATATTTTATAAGTATGCATCCCACTCCAAAAAAGTTGGGACAGAGGCAAAATGAAAGTGAAAAGGTTATAGAACAACCAAATAAACTGCTTTGAAACACAGCAAGCAGCAAGCAGCAAGCATTAGCAATTCACATTGGTTACAGGTGAGGGTATCATGTTTGGCTATAAATGGAGCCATGGGCGACATTTGACTCTTGAGTCAGGGGGGGGCAAGAAAAAAAAAAATTCGGGTGGGCATCAAAACAATCCCCTGCCACATTGCAACGCACCAAAGCGCAGTCAAGAACAACTTAAAGAGGTTGCCAACGTTTACTAAAACTGTGGACGTACTTTTGACTCTTGAATCTGGCAAAGCTTCCCGTTTTAACTGTCAGTTGACAGCCTTTCATTTTTAATCAAATGTGCACGCTACTTTTCTGATTTTCCGTGTCTTTTTCCCGTGTCACGTGAAATATATCCATTTTGATTCGTTGTTACTAAAGGTGAAGCACGTTAAGAAAAAATGAACGATCAGTTGTGGGACTATTTTGTCATAAATCGCATATTATTCATTCCTGAACTTTACCGTCCGTTACTGGCAATGAAATTAGGCTACTGGTTGATATGTTCCGGTAGAGCCCTGCATTGCAGCCCGAGCCCGACAGGCCCAGACTTTTTTACGCCCCGGGCTTCGGGCCAATTTTCACGTCATAGTTAAGACGCGGGACGGGCTTCGGGCCTGTTTTAGGCTTCTTCTTATTTTTGTATTTTAGACATCCACCAAATATGGCGATAAAAAAAAAAAAATCAGCTCTGGTGGAAACAACACGAGACTTTCACTTTCGAGATCGGCTCGGAAGGCGTTTAGTGTCTCAGTCAGCAGCAGTGAGCGCGCCTTCAGCGCAGCTGGAACAGTTCCGCGTTCAAGCGCACACAATAGGCTAAAGCTTGCCGCAAAGCACCGGCAAAAGTTAAGAAAGATGGGATGAAGTTGCCGATCCGGACTCACCATCTCCTCTTTGGATGCGCCTATAGAGAGAAATGCATCCTTAAAGATTACATAAAGGTTACGATTTGCTTCATTTCGTTAAGTTATAATTTGAAGCCTTCTATAGATATATGTATCATGTCTGTGAGGTATATATTCGATGAGTTTCGGTTCATTTTTGTGAAGCGTGTTGAGACTACAGACAGCGCATCATGTTTGTTTTCTTTATGTCAGAAGCACCATTTGCAACGTTTTGTTGATATTGTGAGTGTATGCAAATAAAAGGGGACCCTTTACAGTTTGGAATGATGTATTATTCTTACTTTTATCAGCAAAAATGACGGAATATTTAAAATGGTTTCCACTGAAAAAAAAAACAAGTGATCGCGCTGGCGCCTCCATGTTCTGCAAAGCGGCTTTAGCTTCCACACAAATGATTGGAATATGCGCCTAATAGCACAAATTTATCCAGGTTTAAGGTTTAAACTAACATTGATACATTTATACTTTAACTGTTTTATAACTGTAGATATTTTATTTTAGGCAAGTCGTGATGATTTGAGAAGGCAAAATTTATCAAACAGACTATGATCAGTCTTACGCTGGCCGCTTTGTCGTTACTTTAAAAAACAAAAAATTATATTTAACGAACAAACAAACAAAAAACGAACAAAATGCTTCAAAACGTTTAAATTAACTTGATAAAAAACGAAATATAATCACTTTGCCATTTGCATACAAAACTGGACTATTTTAATAGCTGAAACAGTAGTATAAGCTGTTTTGGGAGAAGAGGGAAAAAAGACGGGCTCGGGTCGGACTCGGGCCGAGAATTCTGATAAGTTGTCGGACAAGGGCCGGGCGAGGAACGAATCCAGTATAAATATGCAGATGTCATCCCGAAACATTGCACCGTATAAAAAGAACGTTTCATACAAATTCTGAACGGATTATAGCCTAGAAAGTGCGCAAAACTCGCTCACTTTATTATCATGAATAAAAGCGTCACTCATTTCAGTTCATCGCGATCTCACAAGTTCTGTTATAATCAATGAAGTTCTCTAAACTACACATTAAGTCTGGCTATTTTGCCAGATCTTCAGTTGATTTTGCTTTCGTTTGAGGGTATTTAGCACCGTCTAGTACCTCCGTACAACCGGGCCTGGGCATGGCAAACCGCTCCAATTGCAGTGTGGCTGACAAAGGGGATGACTAACCATCTGGGGGGGCAACTGCCCCCCCTTGCCCCCCCCTAATGTCGCCCATGAATGGAGCTTCACAGTCTTCGCAAGCAAAGCTGGATCATGGCTCAAAATTTGTTTATATTAACAAAATAACAAAAGTTGGCCAGTGAAAACATTGGATTTTTTTCTTTTTTTCTTAAGTCAATTAAATAAAGGCTAAAGAGAACAAATTACATATTCTTGATTTTATGGCATTTCACAAAAAGCCCCAACTTTTAATTGGGGTTATAGAAAGATGGGAAACATATGCTCCTCATTTTCAAAATAGTTACTATTTTAGTGCTGTCCTGATTTATATATTTGTTATCTTCAATTCAATTTCAAATCTTGCCTTTTTTTCAGTGTGTTGTGCCAAACTAGCAGCGAACAGCACTACTAAACTGACCGCGAACAGCACCACACGTGTGTTAAAGCACATTGATCCCGTTATAATCAGTCGTTCAGCAACAACTGAGCACGAGCGCTACAGTAAACGGATACCACGTTCTATTTCTGCTCACGGGATTCCATACGCCGGCGCTAGCGACAAGTTGAAAATAGATATAGAAGGTGCGTTTTGATGTATCCAGTGTAGAGACAGCGTTAGGATGTGGCAGACCATTTTCTTTTGTAAGTTTCAGCTCATACATCTTTGGTGTAAACTCGTCTTGACCAAACGCCCCCCAGGAACAGCTCAGCGCCCCCCTTTTAAACATATTGCTACCAGCGCCCCCCGATGCTGTCCGAACGTCCCCGTTGAGAAACACTAGTTTAGAGACCTCTGAGCAAGCAATGCCCAGTGGTCTGACTGTGCTGTCAATTACTAAGTTCTTTAAAAGCTGGAACTGAATCCTGCCTTAGGTGTCCTTACCGACACACCAGTGCGAACACAACACCACCTGAATTAGTGCACATACAGTTATAATTAACCCTATCCTTCACGAATATGACAGATTTTCTATTTCTTCTTTCAGTTTCCAAGACATCCAGTGTCTGAATCTGACTCTGCACTAGAACTCATCACAGAGGCAGACAGAGAGCTGAGGAGAACCTCATTTCACAGCAAAACACTGCACCAATCTTCAATGTAAAGATCAAGAGTGAAGTGTCAGTCTACAGAGGCCTCAGAAGACCCTGCCCTCTCATAGTGGGGTAAGAAAGACACATTCACAGCTTTCACCATCTACATCTGCTTTTAGGCCTCCTAAACACTGTCTGAGAAAGTGTATGAGATCCTAGATTCTCCTTAAGAAAGTCAACACACTCATTTTCTTGGGTGGGCCAAATAATAAAGAAGAGACAGAAATATCTATATTGTTCCATTTACATAACGTCCTTTTTGAATGTTGTTGTTTTCTTTAATTCTGTATGCTTCTTTGTTAATTATAATATTGTTTAAATTTATCTTCTTGTAGTGAAGCAGTATTAAAGCACATCAACACCAGATATTTCTCTCACATTTCTTTCTGCAAATAAATAAATATACACACATTCATAACCTACTGAATAAAAAAAATAATTAGTTTGTGTGTGTATCTGTGTGTATTATTGTTCCATTTATAAAATATTATAAATAATAATCAGTGGGTAGTGTTTTAAATGTAGTGGCTTAGTACATTTACATTTACACAGATGAACAAATTAACACTGAATAAATGAATAAAGTGTATTGTTAGGCATTTTTATTATTGTAATTTATGTGTTGGTTTCCTTAACAGAAATGTAACTGTCAACTGTCTGTAAATGTATCTACAGCAACAACCAAAAAAAAAAAAAAAAAATGAATTCCATATAACCATTAAAACCAGTAGGAATTATGCAGAGGCTTTCTTTTTTACAGCAGTGAATGAAATTGTATAACTTTATCTGGTACGTCTATAAGGAATATGGACCGTGAGATTATGTCTTCACAACGTGCCAGTTTGATCATTAGAACATGCTCACTACGTTCCAGCAACGTACCACTGTAACGTCGCCACAACGAATATGGGAATCATATAATTTTTTTTTTTTCTGGACAATTTGTTGCATAATGATCAGGTGCTGCAGGTTTTGTTGTACTGATGATCAAAGTCTGCTTTATTGTCAATTCTGCCACATGTACAGCACATATAGAGAACTGAAATTGCATGTTTTAGAATGTAAAAATACAAATAAATACAGATTCAATATAATACAAAATACAACTATACAAATATACAAATAAGGACAGGCCAAAAAAGATAGATAAAGTAGCACAAGGCACATGACAGATGGAGTGCAAACTAGTGAAATAAATAGTGCAGATATAATGAGTGTAGTGCAAAAAGAGTTTATCAGTCTGTTTAAAGTGACAAAGAGTTCAGAGAGCAGTCTTTATTTAAACTGTCAGAAGAGGTAGTTTCCTGATGGATGAATTTGTCCTTCAGTCTGCTGGTCCTGGAGACTCCACAGGTGTTGAGCCCCAGCTGGACCAATTTGTGAATGAGCTGTTGAGTGACTGTCAACACAGTTTAGTTGTGCTGTTATTCTGGAGTATGGTTTACCTTGATCATTAACATGCACAATTTTTATGAACACTTCTAGGAAAACAGTCTAGATAGCTTTTAGTCAAATTATTTAAACGTTTTTGAACACATTGTTGAAATGTTCCTCATTATATGTATATTTAAAGGGACAGTTCACCTAAAAGTGTAAATTGTGTCGTCATTTACTCTCCCTCATGTCATTTCAAACATTCATGATGATATTTTGAGAAAAGTCTCTGTCTTTGATTGGTTGCCAACATTGTTCATTGTTGTTTCTACAGTTCTACAGACAAGTAAAGGAAAGCAAGAAACACTTTTTTTTTTTCAATCTTTTGAAAGCAAAATTAAATTATATCTCAATTAAATCAGTCTAAGTATCAGTTTTCCTCATGAAAAAAAAAAAAAATCTCTTTAACCATTTAAGACTAAAGCAATGCTTTTTGAAAGTACATAAATGGATGACAAAGCTATCAAACAACAGATATTTGACTTTAAATACTTTGAATTAGATAAACTACCTACAAATACCTAGAAATTGTAAATAAAATCACTGAAGAAGTGTTAAAGTGTTTGTGAACAGGAAGAACAAAGGCAGTGAGGATCTCAAACTAAAGTCTTCTGTATCAGCAGTGATGTTGATGTTGATGTTGAAGGTTTCGAGGTTTCAGCACCTGATCTTTATGAGGATTCATCAGTAAAAATACAGAAACAATCACCAAAT
>VONZ01004423.1:0-10198 GCA_012976165.1 Labeo catla | reverse complement strand
GGATCGAACCAGGGACCTTTAGATCTTCAGTCTAACGCTCTCCCAACTGAGCTATTTCGGCCAAGTCCGCCGCTCCTTTAGTCAGCAGGGGTTTACGTGCGACCACCGGTCACTTTGCGAGAAGAGCAGAGTTGCGATAACAGAGATGCGAAAACAAGCTGGCCCGCACGGGGAGCGAACCCGCGGCCTTGGCGTTATTAGCGCCACGCTCTAACCAACGGCGCTGACGCAGACTAAACTTTGGTCCGATTTCCCCAAAGCTTGCTGATTGCTCATGACACTGAACAGACAGATGAGCTTCAGGACCAAGCCTAACCAAGGGTTCGCCCGGGATTTGAACCCGGTACCTCTAACACCCAAAGCAAGAACCATACCCCTAGACTAACGAGTCAACTCACGCTGCCCTCGATCCGCTGTCTGACCTTCAGCATCGCTGTTCACGCGGCTTTAAATGCAGGGAACATCCAGAAATCTGCACTTGTGTCAAAAATCCAACAAACAAACAAAAAAACGCTCGCTACAGCACCTAGATTACCTAAAACTGATAAAACTATTCAACTTGAAAGTGGGCCTTTGAATGGATTTATAAAACGGTGGCGGACCGGAGGTGGAGATGATTCTTTCTTCCGCAGTCGGGGGAATTAGCTCAAATGGTAGAGCGTTCGCTTAGCGTGCGAGAGGCAGCTGGATCGACGCCTGCATTCTCCAAGCGGGCTCACTTCCCGAACGAGACAGACTGCGCCGTTTACGGTACGGAGCGTCACTTGGTACGTTACCTTTTTGGGGGGCCCACTGCTGTAAAAAGTTTTTTTTCGGACCGGGCCCTGCGCACATTCGTGGCAAAAGCAGGTCCCACCAAGATTTGAACTTGGATCGCTGGATTCAGAGTGCAGAGCTTCCAGTCCAAAGGGGGAACCCAAATTTGACCCAGGGACCTCTTAATCTGCAATCAGGGGCTCTACCACCGCGCTGTACCCCGATGGGGCACACTGCAATAAACCAATGAAGGAAAATGACTTCTTTCCATGTGACAATATCAGACAATGACAGCCTGACTTTGAAGACAAACTTTTGGTTAGCTCAAAGCTGTCTAAAGGGGGCACCCAGACTTCAAACAGTGACCTCTTGATCTGCAGTTAACCCAAAGCTTCCAGTCCAAAGGACTGCAATAAAGTACTAAAAGAGAATAAGTTCCTTCACTTTTGACACTTTGACAGTGTATATACAGTCCACGAGAAGTGATAATCCAATCGGGTGCAAAGTTGTGACTGGAAAGGTAAGTCCACGGTTTGGAAACTCCGCAACCCTGCAAGCTCTGTTTAGTGACTCCCTGTTTGTTTGGCATGCTGCTGTCTTTATACAGTTCCTGCTTCCTGTCATGCGACCGGTCACATGACAGGCCAACCATACATTGCTTAAAGACATACACACTAAAATGTTAAGAGGAATAAAATGGACTTACGAAAACATGTAAACCAGTTAAAACTCGATTATACATACAATCATTGCAATAAATAGAGCGGTAAAATATGCCTCTTGTGTGACAGTGGCACATAGTCTCCCCCCTTCGCCTACGGCACGTCGGGGAAGAAACTAGTCTCTTAAGAGCACCGTCATCCGTTGTCCATAAAATGGGTATCCTCTTTAAAGTGCAACTTAAAATGTCTTTGAAATAAATTAGCTAAAACTAGGCACTCCCATGCAGGCCCTAGTTTGCTGGAAGGAAGTGGGGAACCATTGCAGAGAGGTGGAAGTCGGTACCAGCCTGGGTAACCCTGGGGAGGTTGCACGGTTCCTCCCTGGTGCTTCCTATACCCAGCACTGCCGTCACGCCGCTCCCTCCGTAGATTCCTCCTTCCTGGCTTGAGGGTTGGTGTTGGTGCAGGTTGAAGAGATGGTTCTTTGCTTTGGTTGATTATGGTACACATTCCACAGCTTCCCACATACCGCCAGACATCCTTGCGGACCGCTGGCCACCAGGCGTCCTCCAGGATGCGGAGAAGAGTTTTCAGTCGTCCGTGATGTCTCTCCGCTGTCCTGCTGTGGAGGCTCTGTAGCGGTCGTTGGATCAAGGCCTTTGGAAGGACGAGCTGCAGTCGGTGCCGGCCGTCCTCGCTCTTGATCCGTCGGTACAGCAAGCCCTGGTGGATGATCATGGTGGTCCTGTCAGTCCGGTGTGTGGAAGGGGAGATGGGAAGCGCTCTCACCGTGAAGTCTGTGGTCTGTGAAGTCAAGCTCTGCCTGCCGCTTTGAGAAGGCCGGCCCAGAAAAAAGGGTGGGCGTGTGAAAAACGACCTTCTTCCAGCCGGAGTCGAACCAGCGACCTAAGGATTGTCTCACAGTCCTCCCCTCTCCCAGCTGAGCGACCGAAGCGAGCAACGGGAAGAGGAGCCCGCCTTTCCCATACCGGGAGTCGAAGCCGGGTAAAAAACAGGAATCCTGACCGCTAGACCACATGGGAACCGGTCAATGAAGCCTTGTCCAGGCAAAATTAAAAATAAAAAAATAAATACGCACGTCATGCATTCAAACACACGCGTGGTGTTGCATTGTAACCGCCCTCTCAAGGATAAACAGCCTACGCCGCTCAGTCAAGGTACAAAAATGACAAATCATGAGATTGACACTGAAACGGAGACGGGGTTTTAATCGGATAAGTTGCTGATCATTGGCTAGTTCGGTTTCATTTCGTTTACAACCGTTTCTTAATGCCCGGGTGGCACTTAGGAATAAGGCAACACATTGGCAAGCCCATGACATCAAAACCACACTGCTTTACACAAAAATCACAGAGCGAGCCAGCCAGGAGTCGAACCTAGAATCTTCTGATCCGTAGTCAGACGCGTTATCCATTGCGCCACTGGCCCACCGGCAAGCTTGCCGCGTGCACGCGGCAGACTTGTTGGTTTTCGACGTGACCGAGGCCTGTGCTGTTTGCTGCTTCTCATGCTATTAACAAGCCAGCAGCCGACCAGCCCTTCCCTGGTGGTCTAGTGGTTAGGATTCAACGCTCTCACCGCCACGGACTGTGAAGTCAAGCTCTGCTTGCCGTTTTGAGAAGGCCGGCCCAAAAAAATGCCGGGCGCGTGAAAAACGACCTCCTTCGAGCCTCAACCAGCGACCTAAGGACGGCCAACGCTCCTCCTACAGCCCTCCGCTCTACCAGCTGAGCTATCGAAGGCACGGTGGGGTGGGGACACAACCTCGGCCTATCAGGTTTCTGTAGCTCGACTGCTGACCAAAAAAGGCTTCTGACGCAGGAAGACGTGCGGGCCGTTTGAAGAGGGCAGCAAAGAGTAGCTCGCCTTCCCATACCGGGAGTCGAACCCGGGCCGCCTGGGTGAAAACCAGGTATCCTGACCGCTAGACCATATGGAAACTGGAGTCTTCCCCAGCTAAAACTGTAAATAAATAAATAAACACATGAATAAATAAGCGAACAAAAAATGGCCCGTACGGGGATCGAACCCACGACCTTGGCGTTATTAGCACCACGCTCTAACCAACTGAGCTAACCGGCCACGCTCAGTGTGGGGGTCTGCCCAATTTCTCCAAAATGTTCCGATTGCTCATGACCCTAAAAAGACAGAAAAGCTTCAGGAACAAGCCTAACCACGGGCTCGTCCGGGATTTGAACCCGGGACCTCTCGCACCCAAAGCGAGAATCATACCCCTAGACCAACGAGCCGGCTCGTGCTGAAGCACACTCGCTAAAGCACGTAGATAACTTTAAACTGATAAAACTAAATAACTTGAAAGTGGACCTTTGAATGGCTTTAAAACATGGTGGTGGACCTAAGACGAAGAAGATTCTTGCAGCTGCAGCCAGGGGAATTAGCTCAAATGGTAGAGCGCTCGCTTAGCATGCGAGAGGTAGCGGGATCGATGCCCGCATTCTCCAAGCGGGCTCCGGCCCTTTTGCGCTCGCTTCCCAAACGAGACAGGCTGCGCTGTTTACGGTATGAAGCACCACGCGAGATTTTGGGGCCCACTGCTGCGAAAAGTTTTTTCGGACCAGGCCCTGTGCACATTCGTGGCAATAAAAAAGAAAAAAAAGGCAGGTCCCACCGAGAGTTGAACTCGGATCGTTGGATTCAAAGTCCAGAGTGCTAACCATTACACCATGGAACCATGCAAGCGCAGCCGCAGCTCACAGGGCCGCAGCTCACAGGGCCGCAAAGAATACATTTATTACGGCACGTCAGCAGCCAAAAAAAAAAACTCGAGCACCTGCTGTCTTTCCCCCATAAACTGCCACAAGAAGGCCCGCAGGTTCCACCGAGATTTGAACTCGGATCGCTGGATTCAAAGTCCAGAGTGCTAACCATTACACCACGGAACCACGACCACCTCCCAGACCGACGTCTGCGAAGCAGATAGCGTTGCGGCTATGGGGACCCAGTCAGAGCACGGGGTTGGAGCCAAGTGAATTTTGGTCATTGGCCACCCTCGACCGAAAAACAAAAGCAGGCACCATCTGCCGAAACCCGGGATCGAACCAGGGACCTTTAGATCTTCAGTCTAACGCTCTCCCAACTGAGCTATTTCGGCCAAGTCCGCCGATCCTTTAGTCAGCAGGGGTTTACGTGCGACCACCGGTCACTTTGCGAGAAGAGCAGAGTTGCGATAACAGAGATGCGAAAACAAGCTGGCCCGCACGGGGATCGAACCCGCGGCCTTGGCGTTATTAGCGCCACGCTCTAACCAACGGCGCTGACGCCGACTAAACTTTGGCCCGATTTCCCCAAAGCTTGCTGATTGCTCATGACCCTGAACAGAGAGATGAGCTTCAGGACCAAGCCTAACCAAGGGTTCGCCTGGGATTTGAACCCGGTACCTCTAACACCCAAAGCAAGAACCATACCCCTAGACTAACGAGTCAACTCACACTGCCCTCGATCCGCTGTCTGACCTTCAGCATCGCTGTTCCCGCGGCTTTAAATGCAGGGAGCATCCAGAAATCTGCACTTGTGTCAAAAATCCAACAAACAAACAAACAAACAAACAAAAAAACGCTCGCTACAGCACCTAGATTACCTAAAACTGATAAAACTATTCAACTTGAAAGTGGGCCTTTGAATGGATTTATAAAACGGTGGCGGACCTGAGGTGGAGATGATTCTTTCTTCCGCAGTCAGGGGAATTAGCTCAAATGGTAGAGCGTTCGCTTAGCGTGCGAGAGGCAGCTGGATCGACGCCTGCATTCTCCAAGCGGGCTCACTTCCCGAACGAGACAGACTGTGCCGTTTACGGTACGGAGCGTCACTTGGTACGTGACCTTTTTGGGGGGCCCACTGCTGTAAAAAGTTTTTTTTCGGCCCGGGCCCTGCGCACATTCGTGGCAAAAGCAGGTCCCACCAAGATTTGAACTTGGATCGCTGGATTCAGAGTGCAGAGCTTCCAGTCCAAAGGGGGAAACCAAATTTGACCCAGGGACCTCTTAATCTGCAATCAGGGGCTCTACCACCGAGCTGTACCCCGATGGGGCACACTGCAATAAACCAATGAAGGAAAATGACTTCTTTCCATGTGACAATATCAGACAATGACAGCCTGACTTTGAAGACAAACTTTTGGTTAGCTCAAAGCTGTCTAAAGGTGGCACCCAGACTTCAAACAGTGACCTCTTGATCTGCAGTTAACCCAAAGCTTCCAGTCCAAAGGACTGCAATAAAGTACTAAAAGAGAATAAGTTCCTTCACTTTTGACACTTTGACAGTGTATATACAGTCCACGAGAAGTGATAATCCAATCGGTTGCAAAGTTGTGACTGGAAAGGTAAGTCCACGGTTTGGAAACTCCGCAACCCTGCAAGCTCTGTTTAGTGACTCCCTGTTTGTTTGGCATGCTGCTGTCTTTATACAGTTCCTGCTTCCTGTCATGCGCCCGGTCACATGACAGGCCAACCATACATTGCTTAAAGACATACACACTAAAATGTTAAGAGGAATAAAATGGACTTACGAAAACATGTAAACCAGTTAAACCTCGATTATACATACAATCATTGCAATAAATAGAGCGGTAAAATATGCCTCTTGTGTGACAGTGTCACATAGTCTCCCCCCTTCGCCTACGGCACGTCGGGGAAGAAACTAGTCTCTTAAGAGCACCGGCATCCGTTGTCCATAAAATGGGTATCCTCTTTAAAGTGTAACTTAAAATGTCTTTGAAATAAATTAGCTAAAACTAGGCACTCCCATGCAGGCCCTAGTTTGCTGGAAGGAAGTGGGGAACCATTGCAGAGAGGTGGAAGTCGGTACCAGCCTGTGTAACCCTGGGGAGGTTGCACGGTTCCTCCCTGGTGCTTCCTATACCCAGCACTGCCGGCACGCCGCTCCCTCCGTAGATTCCTCCTTCCTGGCTTGAGGGTTGGTGTGGGTGCAGGTTGAAGAGATGGTTCTTTGCTTTGGTTGATGATGGTACACATTCCACAGCTTCCCACATACCGCCAGACATCCTTGCGGACCGCTGGCCACCAGGCGTCCTCCAGGATGCGGAGAAGAGTTTTCAGTCGTCCGTGATGTCTCTCCGCTGTCCTGCTGTGGAGGCTCTGTAGCGTTCGTTGGATCAAGGCCTTTGGAAGGACGAGCTGCAGTCGGTGCCGGCCGTCCTCGCTCTTGATCCGTCGGTACAGCAAGCCCTGGTGGATGATCATGGTGGTCCTGTCAGTCCGGTGTGTGGAAGGGGAGATGGGAAGCGCTCTCACCGTGAAGTCTGTGGTCTGTGAAGTCAAGCTCTGCCTGCCGCTTTGAGAAGGCCGGCCCAGAAAAAAGGGTGGGCGTGTGAAAAACGACCTTCTTCCAGCCGGAGTCGAACCAGCGACCTAAGGATTGTCTCACAGTCCTCCCCTCTCCCCGCTGAGCGACCGAAGCGAGCAACGGGAAGAGGAGCCCGCCTTTCCCATACCGGGAGTCGAAGCCGGGTAAAAACCAGGAATCCTGACCGCTAGACCACACGCTAGATCATTGGCTAGTTCGGTTTCATTTCGTTTACAACCGTTTCTTAATGCCCGGGTGGCACTTAGGAATAAGGCAACACATTGGCAAGCCCATGACATCAAAACCACACTGCTTTACACAAAAATCACAGAGCGAGCCAGCCAGGAGTCGAACCTAGAATCTTCTGATCTGTAGTCAGACGCGTTATCCATTGCGCCACTGGCCCACCGGCAAGCTTGCCGCGTGCACGCGGCAGACTTGTTGGTTTTCGACGTGACCGAGGCCTGTGCTGTTTGCTGCTTCTCATGCTATTAACAAGCCAGCAGCTGACCAGCCCTTCCCTGGTGGTCTAGTGGTTAGGATTCAACGCTCTCACCGCCACGGACTGTGAAGTCAAGCTCTGCTTGCCGTTTTGAGAAGGCCGGCCCAAAAAAATGCCGGGCGCGTGAAAAACGACCTCCTTCGAGCCTCAACCAGCGCCCTAAGGACGGCCAACGCTCCTCCTACAGCCCTCCGCTCTACCAGCTGAGCTATCGAAGGCGCGGTGGGGTGGGGACACAACCTCGGCCTATCAGGTTTCTGTAGCTCGACTGCTGACCAAAAAAGGCTTCTGACGCAGGAAGACGTGCGGGCCGTTTGAAGAGGGCAGCAAAGAGTAGCTCGCCTTCCCATACCAGGAGTCGAACCCGGGCCGCCTGGGTGAAAACCAGGAATCCTGACCGCTAGACCATATGGGAACTGCAGTCTTCCCCAGCTAAAACTGTAAATAAATAAATAAACACATGAATAAATAAGCGAACAAAAAATGGCCCGTACGGGGATCGAACCCGCGACCTTGGCGTTATTAGCACCACGCTCTAACCAACTGAGCTAACGGGCCAGGCTCAGTGGAGGGGTCTGCCCAATTTCTCCAAAATGTTCCGATTGCTCATGACCCTAAAAAGACAGAAAAGCTTCAGGAACAAGCCTAACCACGGGCTCGTCCGGGATTTGAACCCGGGACCTCTCGCACCCAAAACGAGAATCATACCCCTAGACCAACGAGCCGGCTCGTGCTGAAGCACACTCGCTAAAGCACGTAGATAACTTTAAACTGATAAAACTAAATAACTTGAAAGTGGACCTTTGGATGGCTTTAAAACATGGTGGTGGACCTAAGACGAAGAAGATTCTTGCAGCTGCAGCCAGGGGAATTAGCTCAAATGGTAGAGCGCTCGCTTAGCATGCGAGAGGTAGCGGGATCGATGCCCGCATTCTCCAAGCGGGCTCCGGCCCTTTTGCGCTCGCTTCCCGAACGAGACAGGCGGCGCTGTTTACGGTATGAAGCACCACGCGAGATTTTGGGGCCCACTGCTGCGAAAAGGTTTTTCGGACCAGGCCCTGTGCACATTCGTGGCAATAAAAAAGAAAAAAAAGGCAGGTCCCACCGAGAGTTGAACTCGGATCGCTGGATTCAAAGTCCAGAGTGCTAACCATTACACCATGGAACCATGCAAGCGCAGCCGCAGCTCACAGGGCCGCAGCTCACAGGGCCGCAAAGAATACATTTATTACGGCACGTCAGCAGCCAAAAAAAAAAACTCGAGCACCTGCTGTCTTTCCCCCATAAACTGCCACAAGAAGGCCCGCAGGTTCCACCGAGATTTGAACTCGGATCGCTGGATTCAAAGTCCAGAGTGCTAACCATTACACCACGGAACCACGACCACCTCCCAGACCGACGTCTGCGAAGCAGATAGCGTTGCGGCTATGGGGACCCAGTCAGAGCACGGGGTTGGAGCCAAGTGAATTTTGGTCATTGGCCACCCTCGACCGAAAAACAAAAGCAGGCACCATCTGCCGAAACCCGGGATCGAACCAGGGACCTTTAGATCTTCAGTCTAACGCTCTCCCAACTGAGCTATTTCGGCCAAGTCCGCCGTTCCTTTAGTCAGCAGGGGTTTACGTGCGACCACCGGTCACTTTGCGAGAAGAGCAGAGTTGCGATAACAGAGATGCGAAAACAAGCTGGCCCGCATGGGGATCGAACCCGCGGCCTTGGCGTTATTAGCGCCACGCTCTAACCAACGGCGCTGACGCAGACTAAACTTTGGTCCGATTTCCCCAAAGCTTGCTGATTGCTCATGACACTGAACAGACAGATGAGCTTCAGGACCAAGCCTAACCAAGGGTTCGCCCGGGATTTGAACCCGGTACCTCTAACACCCAAAGCAAGAACCATACCCCTAGACTAACGAGTCAACTCACGCTGCCCTCGATCCGCTGTCTGACCTTCAGCATCGCTGTTCACGCGGCTTTAAATGCAGGGAACATCCAGAAATCTGCACTTGTGTCAAAAATCCAACAAACAAACAAAAAAACGCTCGCTACAGCACCTAGATTACCTAAAACTGATAAAACTATTCAACTTGAAAGTGGGCCTTTGAATGGATTTATAAAACGGTGGCCGACCTGAGGTGGAGATGATTCTTTCTTCCGCAGTCGGGGGTAGAGCGTTCGCTTAGCGTGCGAGAGGCAGCGGGATCGACGCCTGCATTCTCCAAGCGGGCTCCTGCCCTTATGCGCTCACTTCCCGAACGAGACAGACTGTGCCGTTTACGGCACGGAGCGACACTTGGTACGTGACCTTTTTGGGGGGCCCCCTGCTGTGAAAAGTTTTTTTTCGGACCGGGCCCTGCGCACATTCGTGGCAAAAGCAGGTCCCACCAAGATTTGAACTTGGATCGCTGGATTCAGAGTGCAGAGCTTCCAGTCCAAAGGGGGAACCCAAATTTGACCCAGGGACCTCTTAATCTGCAATCAGGGGCTCTACCACCGCGCTGTACCCCGATGGGGCACACTGCAATAAACCAATGAAGGAAAATGACTTCTTTCCATGTGACAATATCAGACAATGACAGCCTGACTTTGAAGACAAACTTTTGGTTAGCTCAAAGCTGTCTAAAGGTGGCAACCAGACTTCAAACAGTGACCTCTTGATCTGCAGTTAACCCAAAGCTTCCAGTCCAAAGGACTGCAATAAAGTACTAAAAGAGAATAAGTTCCTTCACTTTTGACACTTTGACAGTGTATATACAGTCCACGATAAGTGATAATCCAATCGGTTGCAAAGTTGTGACTGGAAAGGTAAGTCCACGGTTTGGAAACTCCGCAACCCTGCAAGCTCTGTTTAGTGACTCCCTGTTTGTTTTGCATGCTGCTGTCTTTATACAGTTCCTGCTTCCTGTCATGCGACCGGTCACATGACAGGCCAACCA
>VONZ01004422.1:0-10198 GCA_012976165.1 Labeo catla | reverse complement strand
TTTTCTTTTTATATAAAATAGCTTAAAAACAGTGTCAGGGCTTTGGTGTTAAAAATATACATTTCATATTTTTGGTGAGGTTGAATCATACTTGCCAGCGATCTCCAGGAGTTCGCGTCAAATACATTATATATTAATAAACATTAACTTCAGATACCAGTCAGCAATCGCAGGCAGTTTGTGTCAGATTAAAAGCATTTTTTTAATGTAAAATGACTTGAAAAATCTGTCATGGCTTTGAGGTCAAAAAATTATATTTCATATTTTTGTTAAGGCTGCATTATACTTGCCAGCGATCTCCAGGAGTTCGCGTCAAATACATTATATATTAATAAACATTAACTTCAGATACCAGTCAGCAATCGCAGGCAGTTTGTGTCAAATTAAAACAATTCCTCTTCATATAAAATAATTTGAAAATTGTGTCATGGCTTTGGTGTCCAAAAATTACATTTCATATTTTTGGTAAGGTTGCATTATACTTGCCAGCGATCTCCAGGAGTTCGCGTCAAATACATTATACATTAATAAACATTAACTTCAGATACCAGTCAGCAATCGCAGGCAGTTTGTGCCTAATTAAAACATTTCCTCTTTATATAAAGTAATTTGAAAAGTTTGTCATGGCCTTGGTGTCAAAAAAAATAAATTACATATTTTTGGTAAGGTTGCATTATACTTGACAGCGATCTCCAGGAGTTTGCGTCAAATACATTATAAATTAATAAACATTAACTTCAGATACCAGTCAGCAATCGCAGGCAGTTTGTTTCAAATTAAAACATTTTCTTTTTATATAAAATAGCTTAAAAACAGTGTCAGGGCTTTGGTGTCAAAAATATACATTTCATATTTTTGGTAAGGTTGCATTATAATTGCCAGCGATCTCCAGGAGTTCGCGTCAAATACATTATATATTAATAAACATTAACTTCAGATACCAGTCAGCAATCGCAGGCAGTTTGTCTCTAATTAAAACATTTCCTCTTTATATAAAGTAATTTGAAATGTGTGTCATGGCCTTGGTGTCAAAAAAATAAATTACATATTTTTGGTAAGGGTCCATTATACTTGGCAGCGATCTCCAGGAATTTCCGTCAAATACATTATATATTAATAAACAGTAACTTCAGATACCAGTCAGCAATCGCAGGCAGTTTGTGTCAAATTAAAACATTTTTTTTTCATATAAAATAACTTGAAAAGTGTGTCAGGGCTTTGGTGTCAAACAAATAAATTTCATATTTTTGGGAAGGTTCCATTATACTTGACAGCGATCTCCAGGAGATCGCGTCAAATACATTATATATTAATAAACATTAACTTCAGATACCAGTCAGCAATCGCAGGCAGTTGGTGTCAAATTAAAACATTTTTTTTTCATATAAAATAACTTGAATAATGTGTCAGGGCTTTGGTGTCAAAAAAATACATTTCATATTTTTGGTAAGGTTGCATTATACTTGCCAGCGATCTCCAGGAGTTCGCGTCAAATACATTATATATTAATAAACATTAACTTCAGATAGCAGTCAGCAATCGCAGGCAGTTTGTGTCAAATTAAAACATTTTTTTATATAAAATAGCTTAAAAACAGTGTCAGGGCTTTGGTGTCAAAAATATACATTTCATTTTTTTGGTAAGGCTGCATTATACTTGCCAGCGATCTCCAGGAGTTCGCGTCAAATACATTATATATTAATAAACATTAACTTCAGATACCAGTCAGCAATCGCAGGCAGTTTGTGTCTAATTAAAACATTTCCTCTTTATATAAAGTAATTTGAAATGTGTGTCATGGCCTTGGTGTCAAAAAAATAAATTACATATTTTTGGTAAGGTTCCATTATACTTGCCAGCGATCTCCAGGAGTTTGCGTCAAATACATTATATATTAATAAACATTAACTTCAGATACCAGTCAGCAATCGGAGGCAGTTTGTGCCTAATTAAAACATTTCCTCTTTACATAAAGTAATTTGAAATGTGTGTCATGGCTTTGGTGTCAAAAAAATAAATTTCATATTTTTGGTAAGGTTGCATTATATTTGACAGCGATCTCCAGGAGTTGGCGTCAAATACATTTTTTATTAATAAACATTAAATTCAGATACCAGTCAGCAATCGCAGGCAGTTTGTGTCAAATTAAAACAAGTCGTCTTCACATAAAATAATTTGAAAAGTGTGTCATGGCTTTGGTGTCCAAAAATTACATTTCATATTTTTGGTAAGGTTGCATCATACTTGCCAGCGATCTCCAGGAGTTCGCGTCAAATACGTTATATATTAATAAACATTAACTTCAGATACCAGTCAGCAATCGCAGGCAGTTTGTGCCTAATTAAAACATTTCCTCTTTATATAAAGTAATTTGAAATGTGTGTCATGGCCTTGGTGTCAAAAAAATAAATTACATATTTTTGGTAAGGTTGCATTGTATTTGACAGCGATCTCCAGGAGTTGGCGTCAAATACATTTTTTATTAATAAACATTAAATTCAGATACCAGTCAGCAATCGCAGGCAGTTTGTGTCAAATTAAAACAATTCCTCTTCACATAAAATAATTTGAAAAGTGTGTCATGGCTTTGGTGTCCAAAAATTACATTTCATATTTTTGGTAAGGTTGCATTATACTTGCCAGCGATCTCCAGGAGTTCGCGTCAAATACATTATATATTAATAAACAGTAACTTCAGATACCAGTCAGCAATCGCAGGCAGTTTGTGTCAAATAAAAACATTTTCTGTCCATATAAAATAACTTGAAAAGTGTGTCAGGGCTTTGGTGTCAAATAAGTACATTTCATATTTTTACATTATACTTGCCAGCGATCTCCAGGAGTTCGCGTCAAATACATTATATATTAATAAACATTAACTTCAGATACCAGTCAGCAATCGCAGGCAGTTTGTGTCAAATTAAGACATTTCCTTTTCATATAAAATAACTTGAAAAGTGTGTCATAGCTTTGGTGTCAAAAAACTACATTTCACATTTTTGGTATGGTTGCATTATACTTGCCAGCGATCTCCAGGAGTTCGCGTCAAATACATTATATATTAATAAACATTAACTTCAGATACCAGTCAGCAATCGCAGGCAGTTTGTGACTAATTAAAACATTTACTCTTTATATAAAGTAATTTGAAATGTGTGTCATGGCCATGGTGTCAATAAAATAAATTACATATTTTTGGTAAGGTTCCATTATACTTGCCAGCGATCTCCAGGAAATAGCGTCAAATACATTATATATTAATAAACATTAACTTCAGATACCAGTCAGCAATCGCAGGCAGTTTCTTTCAAATAGAAACATTTTTTGTTCATATAAAATAACTTGAAAAAAAGTGTCAGGGCTTTGGTGTAAAATAAATATTTTTGAACGGTTGCCTCAGATTTGCCAGCGATCTCCTGTAATTGGCGTCAGATACATTATATATTAATAAACATTAACTTCAGATACCAGTCAGCAATCGCAGGCAGTTTGTGTCAGATTAAAAGCACTTTTTTAATGTAAAATAACTTGAAAAATCTGTCATGGCTTTGAGGTCAAAAAATTACATTTCATATTTTTGGTAAGGCTGCATTATACTTGCCAGCGATCTCCAGGAGTTCGCGTCAAATACATTATATATTAATAAACATTAACTTCAGATACCAGTCAGCAATCGCAGGCAGTTCATGTCAAATTAAAACAATTCCTCTTCATATAAAATAATTTGAAAAGTGTGTCATGGCTTTGGTGTCCAAAAATTACATTTCATATTTTTGGTAAAGTTGCATTATACTTGCTAGCGATCTCCAGGAGTTCGCGTCAAATACACTATATATTAATAAACATTAACTTCAGATACCAGTCAGCAATCGCAGGCAGTTTGTGCCTAATTAAAACATTTCCTCTTTATATAAGGTAATTTGAAATGTGTGTCATGGCCTTGGTGTCAAAAAAATAAATTACATATTTTTGGTAAGGTTCCATTATACTTGCCAGCGATCTCTAGGAGTTCGCGTCAAATACATTATATATTAATAAACATTAACTTCAGATACCAGTCAGCAATCGCAGGCAGTTTGTGTCAAATTAAAATTTTTTTTTATATAAAATAGCTTAAAAACAGTGTCAGGGCTTTGGTGTCAAAAATATACATTTCATTTTTTTGGTGAGGTTGCATTATACTTGCCAGCGATTTCCAGGAGTTCTCGTCAAATACATTATATATTAATAAACATTAACTTCAGATACCAGTCAGCAATCGCAGGCAGTTTGTGTCAGATTAAAAGCACTTTTTTAATGTAAAATAACTTGACAAATCTGTCATGGCTTTGAGGTCAAAAAATTACATTTCATATTTTTGGTAAGGCTGCATTATACTTGCCAGCGATCTCCAGGAGTTCGCGTCAAATACATTATATATTAATAAACATTAACTTCAGATACCAGTCAGCAATCGCAGGCAGTTTGTGCCTAATTAAAACATTTCCTCTTTATATAAAGTAATTTGAAAAGTGTGTCATGGCCTTGGTGTCAAAAAAATAAATTACATATTTTTGGTAAGGTTCCATTATACTTGCCAGCGATCTCTAGGACTTCGTGTCAAATACATTATACATTAATAAACACTAACTTCAGATACCAGTCAGCAATCGCAGGCAGTTTGTGTCAAATTAAAACATTTTTTTATATAAAATAGCTTATAAACAGTGTCAGGGCTTTGGTGTCAAAAATATACATTTCATTTTTTTGGTGAGGTTGCATTATACTTGCCAGCGATCTCCAGGAGTTCGCGTCAAATACATTATATATTAATAAACATTAACTTCAGATACCAGTCAGCAATCGCAGGCAGTTTGTGCCTAATTAAAACATTTCCTCTTTATATAAAGTAATTTGAAAAGTGTGTCATGGCCTTGGTGTCAAAAAAATAAATTACATATTTTTGGTAAGGTTCCATTATACTTGCCAGCGATCTCCAGGAGTTTGCGTCAAATACATTATACATTAATAAACATTAACTTCAGTTACTAGTCAGCAATCGCAGGGAGTTTGTTTCAAATTAAAACATTTTCTTTTTATATAAAATAGCTTAAAAACAGTGTCAGGGCTTTGGTGTTAAAAATATACATTTCATATTATTGGTAAGGTTGCATTATACTTGCCAGCGATCTCCAGGAGTTCGCGTCAAATACATTATATATTAATAAACATTAACTTCAGATACCAGTCAGCAATCGGAGGCAGTTTGTGCCTAATTAAAACATTTCCTCTTTACATAAAGTAATTTGAAATGTGTGTCATGGCTTTGGTGTCAAAAAAATAAATTTCATATTTTTGGAAAGGTTGCATTATATTTGACAGCGATCTCCAGGAGTTGGCGTCAAATACATTTTTATTAATAAACATTAAATTCAGATACCAGTCAGCAATCGCAGGCAGTTTGTGTCAAATTAAAACAATTCGTCTTCACATAAAATAATTTGAAAAGTGTGTCATGGCTTTGGTGTCCAAAAATTACATTTCATTTTTTTGGTAAGGTTGCATCATACTTGCCAGCGATCTCCAGGAGTTCGCGTCAAATACATTATATATTAATAAACATTAACTTCAGATACCAGTCAGCAATCGCAGGCAGTTTGTGCCTAATTAAAACATTTCCTCTTTATATAAAGTAATTTGAAATGTGTGTCATGGCCTTGGTGTCAAAAAAATAAATTACATATTTTTGGTAAGGTTCCATTATACTTGCCAGCGATCTCCAGGAATTCGCGTCAAATACATTATATATTAATAAACATTAACTTCAGATACCAGTCAGCAATCGCAGGCAGTTGTGTCAAATTAAAACATTTTTTTTCATATAAAATAACTCGAAAAGTGTGTCAGGGCTTTGGTGTCAAAAAAATAAATTTCATATTTTTGGTAAGGTTCCATTATACTTGCCAGCGATCTCCAGGAGATCGCGTCAAATACATTATATATTAATAAACATTAATTTCAGATACCAGTCAGCAATCGCAGGCAGTTTGTGTCAGATTAAAAGCACTTTTTTAATGTAAAATAACTTGAAAAATCTGTCATGGCTTTGAGGTCAAAAAATTACATTTCATATTTTTGGTAAGGCTGCATTATACTTGCCAGCGATCTCAAGGAGTTCGCGTCAAATACATTATATATTAGTAAACATTAACTTCAGATACCAGTCAGGAATCGCAGGCAGTTTGTGTCAAATTAAAACAATTCCTTTTTATATAAAATAACTTGAAAAATGTGTCATGGGCTTTGGTGTCAAAAATATACATTTCATATTTTTGGTAAGGTTGCATTATACTTGCCAGCGATCTCCAGGAATTCGCGTCAAATACATTATATATTAATAAACATTAACTTCAGATACCAGTCAGCAATCGCAGGCAGTTTGTGCCTAATTAAAACATTTCCTCTTTATATCAAGTAATTTGAAATGTGTGTCATGGCTTTGGTGTCAAAAAAATAAATTTCATATTTTTGGAAAGGTTGCATTATATTTGACAGCGATCTCCAGGAGTTCGCGTCAAATACATTTTATATTAATAAACATTAACTTCAGATACCAGTCAGCAATCGCAGGAAGTTAGTGTCAAACAAGTCAAATCTCCTTCTGTTATAAAAATAATTTGAAAAGTGTCATGATTTTCATGTCCAAAAATGTCATACTTCATATTTTGGTAAAGTTGTTTTATACTTGCTATAGCGACTTCCGTGGAGTTCGCCAAATAAGAATGTATTAATAAACATTAACTTCAGATACCCAGTCATAATCGCAGTGGCAGTTTGTGTCAGATTGGGTGCTAGCCTTTGATGAATTTTAGGTAAATCTGTCATGGCTTTGAGGTCAAAAAAATTATGGCTTCATATTTCCTGGTAAGGGTTGCATTATAATTTTGCCAGCGCATCTCCAGAGTTCAAGTAATAAATACATTTTCATATATTAACAAACATTAACTTCAGATACCAGTAGTCAGTAATCAAGGGTAGTTTGTGCTGAATTAAAACATTTCCTTTACATAAAGTAATTTGAAAAATGTGTCATGGTCTTGGTACCGTAAAAAATAAATTGCTATTACTTTTGTTGTTCCATTATAAGTACTTGCTAGCTGCATCTCTCGGTGGACTCCCCACACAAATGGCAATATACATTAATAAACACTAACTTCAGATACCAGTCAGCAATCGCAGGTAGTTTTGTGCTGCACTAAAATAGATTTTCTATATAAAAATAGCTTTAAAAAACAGTGTTGCTCAGGGCTTTAAAAATAAAAATATACATTTCTCATTTTTGTGGGAGTTTTTTTGTAATTTCATTATACTCTAAGCAGCGATTCCTATAGGAGTTTGGCGCTTCTGTCATGCATTATACTTTCACAAACATTAACTTCAGATACTAGTCAGCAATCGCAGGGAGTTTGTTTCAAATTAAAAACATTTTCTTTTATATAAAATAGCTTAAAACAGTGTCAGGCTTTGTGTTGTGGCCATACATTTCCTATATTTTGTTGCATTATACTTGCCAGCGATCACCAGGAGATCGCGTCAAATACATTTTATATTAATAAACATTAACTTCAGATACCAGTCAGCAATCGCAGGCAGTTTGTGCCTAATTAAAACATTTCCTCTTTATA
The DNA here is from genome assembly GCA_012976165.1 of Labeo catla. NCBI lineage: Eukaryota > Metazoa > Chordata > Actinopteri > Cypriniformes > Cyprinidae > Labeo > Labeo catla. The sequence continues at coordinate 2,534 of VONZ01004422.1, read as the reverse complement.
TAAAGTAATTTGAAATGTGTGTCATGGCCTTGGTGTCAAAAAAATAAATTACATATTTTTGGTAAGGGTCCATTATACTTGGCAGCGATCTCCAGGAATTTCCGTCAAATACATCATATATTAATAAACAGTAACTTCAGATACCAGTCAGCAATCGCAGGCAGTTTGTGTCAAATTAAAACATTTTTTTTTCATATAAAATAACTTGAAAAGTGTGTCAGGGCTTTGGTGTCAAACAAATAAATTTCATATTTTTGGTAAGGTTCCATTATACTTGCCAGCGATCTCCAGGAGATCGCGTCAAATACATTATATATTAATAAACAATAACTTCAGATACCAGTCAGCAATCGCAGGCAGTTCGTGTCAAATTAAAACATTTTTTTTTCATATAAAATAACTTGTATAATGTGTCAGGGCCTTGGTATCAAAAAAATAAATTTCATATTTTTGGTAAGGTTGCATTATACTTGCCAGCGATCTCAAGGAGTTCGCGTCAAATACATTATATATTAATAAACATTAACTTCAGATACCAGTCAGCAATCGCAGGCAGTTTGTGTCAAATTAAAACATTTTTTTATATAAAATAGCTTATAAACAGTGTCAGGGCTTTGGTGTCAAAAATATACATTTCATTTTTTTGGTGAGGTTGCATTATACTTGCCAGCGATCTCCAGGAGTTCGCGTCAAATACATTATATATTAATAAACATTAACTTCAGATACCAGTCAGCAATCGCAGGCAGTTTGTGTCAGATTAAAAGCATTTTTTTTAATGTAAAATCACTTGAAAAATCTGTTATGGCTTTGAGGTCAAAAAATTACATTTCATATTTTTGGTAAGGCTGCATTATACTTGCCAGCGATCTCCAGGAGTTCGCGTCAAATACATTATATATTAATAAACATTAACTTCAGATACCAGTCAGCAATCGCAGGCAGTTTGTGCCTAATTAAAACATTTCCTCTTTAAATAAAGTAATTTGAAATGTGTGTCATGGCCTTGGTGTCAAAAAAATAAATTACATATTTTTGGTAAGGTTGCATTGTATTTGACAGCGATCTCCAGGAGTTGGCGTCAAATACATTTTTTATTAATAAACATTAAATTCAGATACCAGTCAGCAATCGCAGGCAGTTTGTGTCAAATTAAAACAATTCGTCTTCACATAAAATAATTTGAAAAGTGTGTCATGGCTTTGGTGTCCAAAAATTACATTTCATATTTTTGGTAAGGTTGCATCATACTTGCCAGCGATCTCCAGGAGTTCGCGTCAAATACGTTATATATTAATAAACATTAACTTCAGATACCAGTCAGCAATCGCAGGCAGTTTGTGCCTAATTAAAACATTTCCTCTTTATATAAAGTAATTTGAAATGTGTGTCATGGCCTTGGTGTCAAAAAAATAAATTACATATTTTTGGTAAGGTTGCATTGTATTTGACAGCGATCTCCAGGAGTTGGCGTCAAATACATTTTTTATTAATAAACATTAAATTCAGATACCAGTCAGCAATCGCAGGCAGTTTGTGTCAAATTAAAACAATTCCTCTTCACATAAAATAATTTGAAAAGTGTGTCATGGCTTTGGTGTCCAAAAATTACATTTCATATTTTTGGTAAGGTTGCATTATACTTGCCAGCGATCTCCAGGAGTTCGCGTCAAATACATTATATATTAATAAACAGTAACTTCAGATACCAGTCAGCAATCGCAGGCAGTTTGTGTCAAATTAAAACATTTTTTTTTCATATAAAATAACTTGAAAAGTGTGTCAGGGCTTTGGTGTCAAACAAATAAATTTCATATTTTTGGTAAGGTTCCATTATACTTGCCAGAGATCTCCAGGAGATCGCGTCAAATACATTATATATTAATAAACAATAACTTCAGATACCAGTCAGCAGTCAGGCAGTTTGTGTCAAATTAAAAGATTTCCTTTTTATATAAAATAACTTGAAAAGTGTGTCATGGTTTTGGTGTCAAAAAATTACATTTCAGATTTTTGGTAAGGTTGCATTATACTTGCCAGCGATCTCCAGGAGTTCGCGTCAAATACATTATATATTAATAAACATTAACTTCAGATACCAGTCAGCAATCGCAGGCAGTTTGTGCCTAATTAAAACATTTCCTCTTTATATAAAGTAATTTGAAATGTGTGTCATGGCCTTGGCGTCAAAAAAATAAATTACATATTTTTGGTAAGGTTCCATTATACTTGCCAGCGATCTACAGAAGTTCGCGTCAAATACATTATATATTAATAAACATTAACTTCAGATACCAGTCAGCAATCGCATGCAGTTTGTGTCAAATTAAAACATTTTCTTTTTAAATAAAATAGCTTAAAAACAGTGTCAGGGCTTTGGTGTTAAAAATATACATTTCATATTTTTGGTGAGGTTGCATCATACTTGCCAGCGATCTCCAGGAGTTCGCGTCAAATACATTATATATTAATAAACATTAACTTCAGATACCAGTCAGCAATCGCAGGCAGTTTGTGTCAAATTAAAACATTTT
>VONZ01004421.1:7500-10203 GCA_012976165.1 Labeo catla | reverse complement strand
GGGGTGGCCGTTCGACCCAGGCTGCGCTTTTCATAGTTTGTTTTCGTAAATCCCGCTGGTCGCCCCAGCAACACTTTGTCGTTTTTCTTTTTTTGGCGGGGTACCTCCAGGGTGTCTGCCCTGCTGAGCCTGCCCCCAGAAGGGGTGAGGGAGGCGGGCAAGTCGGGATGGCAAAGCCTCATTGCTGTGGGACGCCCTGTTCTCTCCAGGGTCTCCCTACTCAGCCTTCCCCAAAGGGGTGGGAGGCAGGGGACGATGCCAAAACGCCTCGCACGCCGGGGTGGCTGCTCACCCAGGCTGCCACTTTGTTTTCGTAAATCCCGCTGGTCGCCCCAGCAACACTTTGTCATTTTTTTTTTTTTTTTTGGCGGGGAACCTCCAGGGTGTCTGCCCTGTTGAGCCTGCCCCAGAAGGGTGAGGGGAGGCGGGCAAGTCGATGCCAAAAAGCCTCATTGCTGTGGAAGTCCGTGTTCCTCCAGGGTCTCTGCCCTGCTCAGCCTTCCCCAAAAGGGTGAGGGAAGGCGGGGGAGTCGATGCCAATACGCCCTCGGCCCAGCCGGGGTGGCCGTTCGACCCAGGCTGCGCTTTTCATACTTTGTTTTCGTAAATCCCGCTGGTCGCCCCCGCAACACTTTGTCATTTTTTTTTTTTGGCGGGGAACCTCCAGGGTGTCTGCCCTGCTGAGCCTGCCCCAGAAGGGGGAGGGGAGGCGGGCAAGTCGATGGTAAAAAGCCTCATTGCTGTGGAAGTCCGTGTTCCTCCAGGGTCTCTGCCCTGCTCAGCCTTCCCCAAAAGGGTGAGGGGAGGCGGGGGAGTCGATGCCAAAACGCCCTCGGCCCAGCCGGGGTGGCCGTTCGACCCAGGCTGCGCTTTTCATACTTTGTTTTCGTAAATCCCGCTGGTCGCCCCCGCAACACTCGGTTTTTTTTTTTTTAGGGGGACACAGCTCGGCAGCCATTCTTATGGAGAACCGTCAAGTCCCAGAGTAGGGGGACAAAGCCTAATCCCATGCCCACCAGAGTGAGATTTAACGTGGGCTGGCATCGCTCGAAAAGCCCCCTGGAGCTCAGCACCCATGCTTATGAGTAGGGGGCGCCAACCTACCCCCTTGCCCACCAGAGTGAGGTTTGACGTGGGCTAGCACCGCTCGGAAAGCCCCCTGGAGCTCAGCACCCATGCTTACGGAGATCCGTCAAGTCCCGGAGTAGGGGGCGCCAACCTACACCCGTGCCCACCAGAGTGAGTGAGGTTTGGCGTGGGCTGGCATTGCTCGAAAAGGCCCCTGGAGCTCAGCAGCCATGCTCGTGGAGATCCGTCAAGTCCCAGAGCAGGGGGCGCCAACCTACTCCCGTGCCCCCCCGGAGTCAAGCTTACGTGTGGCCGGGGCCTCGTCAGAGCCCCCCCTCCCCGGAGGTATACGTCCCGGTATATATCGATACCACGACGGCGGGTAAAAGGGCCATCGCCCCCCGAGACCTCCCTCCGGGGTCGCACCGTGCCCGGGGAAGAGGCGCCCTGACCGGCCGGCCTCGGCGCCTCGAGGGGGGCGGGGGTTGGTCGGAAGTTCGACCCGAGCTGCAAAAAGTTCAACTGGCCGTAACTCCCAGGAGACCTGGCCGATCCACGCCAAACTCGCGTCGCCGGTAGACGCGGAGGCCCCCTACCCGACGCCACCGGCAGCGAGTCGATGGACCCCCGGGGGCCGGAGATAGAGGCCCCCGACGGCCGAAATTTTGACCGGCCGCGGCTCCCCCGAGCCCGGGCCGAATTCCACCAAACTCGGGGTGCCGCTAGACCCCCGGGAGGCCTACCGAACGCCACCGGCCCCGAGTCGATGGACCCCGGGGGGCCGGAGATAGAGGCCCCCGACGGTCCAAACTTTGACCGGCCGGGGCTCCCCCGAGACCGGGGCGAATTCCACCAAACTCGGGGTGCCGCTAGACCCCGAGGCCGCCTACCCGACGCCACCGGTCCCGAGTCGATGGACCCCCCGGGGGCCGGAGATACGGACCTCCAAATGTTCAGCGGAAAATCGTACCGGGGTTAAAGACCGCTAAGGACTCCAAAAGTTTAGCAGAAAATCACACCAGGTTGGATGCTGTTAGTCAACTGTTCAACTGTCAAGTTAAAACACACCCAACCACCACCAGGCCCCTAGACCTACCCGACCGCCACCAACCGGCCCCTAAACCTACCCGACCACAACCCCCGGGCCCCTAAACCTACCCCGACAACCACCACCACCCTGACCTTAACCCTACCCGACCACAACCCCCTAAACCTACCCTCATTTAATTACTACAACTAATTTAACCTCTAACCCTACCCACCACCACTTCCACCACCACTCAGGCCCTTTTCCTTCTTAAGCTCTACCTCACCACCACCACACACGGCTCCCCTTAACCTACCTCGACTACAATTACACTAACCGCCCTAACCCTACCCGACCACCACCAATCTGCCCTAAACCCACTCCCACCTCACCACCACCAACCTCCCACCACCTCCACCACCAGGCTCCTGCTTCCAATCTCGACCACCACCCACCACCACTAGGCCCCCTAAGCCCACCTCGACCACCACCACCAGGTCCTAAACCTACTCCCCGACCACCACCACCACCAGGGTCTCTAAGCCCACCCTCGACCACCACCTCACCACTCAGGTCTCCCTAGCTCACCCCACCACCACCTCACCAGG
>VONZ01004420.1:0-10204 GCA_012976165.1 Labeo catla | reverse complement strand
AACTTACAGGCCGCGGTAGGGACTAGGACCATCACTCGGTCTCCGGGTTGGAATTCCCGTGGTTGGGCTGGCCGATCATAATGTCGCTGTTGGCTCTGCTGGGCTTTTACCAAGTGTTCCCGAACTAATGGCATCACCCGGTCGATCTTCTCTCGCATCTGCTGGACGTGTTCAACCACCGAACGGTGACGGGCAGGCTGCTGCTCCCCGGCCTCCTTCGCCACATCCAGGAGGCCACGGGGTTGTCGGCCGAAGAGGAGTTCGAATGGGGTGAAGCCAGTTGAGGCCTGGGGAACCTCACGGATGCCAAAGAGGACATAAGGTAGCATCAGGTCCCAGTCCCTTCTGTCCTCTGCACTGACTCGTCGAAGCATCTGTTTTAAGGTTTGGTTGAAGCGTTCGACGAGCCTGGTAAACTGTGGTCCTCAACTGCTTCACCCGCAGCAGCCTGCAGAGATCCGCCATTAGCCGGGACATGAAGGGAGTACCTTGATCGGTCAGGATCTCGGTGGGTATGCCGACGCGGCTAAAGAGCTGGAAGAGTTCCTGGGCGATGTTTTTTTGCCGTGGCTTTTCGGAGAGGGACCGCCTCCGGGTACCGCGTGGCATAATCGACCACCACCAAGATGTGCGCGTGGCCCCGGGCAGACTTCGGCAGCGGACCCACCAGGTCCATCCCGATGCGCTCGAAGGGCACGTCGATGATGGGTAATGGGATCAGCGGTGAGGGGGGAGGTTTTCTTGGGGAGGTCCGCTGGCAGGTAGGACAGGCTTGACAGAAGCGTTTGACCTCGCCGCCGAGGCCCGGCCAGTGGAAACTCGAATCCTCCGGACGGTGTTCTCCTGTCCCAGGTGGCCGGCCATGGGATGCGAGTGTGCGAGTTCAATGACCGTTTCTGTTCTTGACCGTGGCACCACTAGTAGACGTTTTTCCTCCCCCCTTCGCTCTGCGACACAATACAGCAGGCCGTTCTGGACCACGAAGTGCGGGAGAGGGTGTGGAGCTGGCTTGACATCGCGGCCATCGATAGACCGGACCTGGTTCCAGCAATGCTTGAGCCGATCATCTTCTCGTTGGTCCCTGGCGAAAGAGCCCCCTTCGGTAGCCTGTTGGAAGACATCATAAAACACGTTAGGATTGTGAGAAGGGGACTCACCATCTCTCCCGCTATCCGAAGCCAGTAGAGCTGGACGACGGCGTGGCCCACGAGGTGTTTTTGGCTTCCAGCGGCTCCCTCTTGGGCTGGCGGGCTGAGTGGCGGCAGCAAACAGGCGGTCGAAACCTGGCCAGTCCCTTCCAAGAAGAACTGGCACGGGGAGGTCCTTAACCAGCCCGACTTCTAGAGGCCAGGTACCTGTGGCGGCGGATACGACGATTCGTCTGACGGGGACCTGTCTTGTTTCCCCATGGACGCAGGTGATGGGTAGCACCGCCTTAGACTCATCCTTGGGAGGGAGGATATGGGACTGCACTAGGCTGACCGCACTGCCGGAGTCCAGAAGGGCACGGAAAACCTTCTTGCCGATTTTTACTTCCACCTCTGGAGTTCCTGATGGTACGTCTGCATGTACGATGCAGCCCGCCAGCCAGTTCTTGGTGGGGGTCACCGGGGCTTCGGTTGGCATGGGTTCGTCGCGAGGAGAGGGAGCCGCCGGCCTGCTGAAAGGTCGCGGTGTGCCCTCCGGCGCGCGTCGCTCCTGGCCCACCCTCCGGGGAAAAGGTGGCGCTCGCTCCCCGGCCTCCCGTTGCTGGGTAGCATCCGCCAACTCAACCGCCTCTATGAGCTCTTGCACGTTGGAGGGGTTCCTCATACTCACAGCCTGGCGATGGGAACGGGGCAGGGCTCGCAGGAGCCGTTCGACTACTACACGCTCCGCTACTTGATCAGCTGAGGGATTTCCTTCTAACAGCCAGTGCCGTGCCAAGCGGGCGAGCTCGACAATCTGGGCACGGGCGGGAAGGCGGAGCTTGTATTCCCATTCGTGAAAGAGCTGGGCGGCACAAACTGGAGAGAGACCCAGGCGTCCCAGGATTTCGTTCTTCACCTCCGTGTATTGTTCTGCAGCGGCAGGGGGAAGAGAGAAATAGGCACGTTGTGCCTCACCAGAGAGGAGGGGTGCCACCGCCCGTGCCCAATCTTCCCGTGGCCAGTCCTCAGACACGGCGGTACTCTCGAACATCTGTAGGAAAGCCTCGACATCGTCATGAGGCGTTAACTTCGGTAGTAGGCGGGCCGCGTGAGCGCGTTGTTTGGCGGATGCTAACCTCTGTGAGCCGTTGTAGCAGCTGGTCCATCTCTGGGGAGGAGCGCACGCCTTCCGCTGATGTCTGTGACATAGTGAAAGTAGAAGGGAAAGAAAAAAAGTTTCGGGTGAGGAGTGAGCTGGTTTTTCTGCCTGAAATCCTTCACCAATATGCCCGCATTCTCCACCAGTCTGTCACGGGTGGGAAGGAAGACAGGACAGAAAACTCACTGTTCAGCCTCGGAGGGTGGATTTATTAACAAACGTGAAGGCAAAAGTGAAAGTGAAAGCGTTAACCGCTGGTGGAGGGGTAGCTCTTGACAATCGGTGCTCGCAGTCTCCGTGCTCCGTGCAGATCCAGTGAAACGTGAGGGGAATCAGTCTTCAGCTGCTGTCTGAGAGAGAAGAGAAACACCATTAGTCAGAGCTCTTTTGGAGATCGATCTCCCGTGAGTCAGCCGGCACACGGCTTATAAGGACGCTGGCTGATGAGGTGCAGCTGAGGCTGATTCCAGCGTAATGAGCGTGAGTGCGTGGATCTCATTGGTTTGAGATCCACGCCACAGGGCGAGGCTGCTAACTGAGCAGGAAGCTCGTCACAATATGCAATAAACTTCTAACACATTAAGAATTGTCTTTCTGCATTGTAAATAACATTTCTTTCATGCATCTGAAACATTTTTAATATGGGTCAGCTTTTTTCATGAAACTGCATGAACTAGCGTTTTCTCACTGAGAAAAGATGTTTTAGAGCGTTTCCAAGCATGTCTTGGTTTCCTGAGCTGAGTTGCCTAAAATCAGGATTGGCGTTCCTAGAAGGCTCTAGCTAAGTGTTTTATGAACTGAGTCTCTAACTAAATTTCATATGCAATAAACTTCTAACACATCAATAATTGTCTTTCTGCATTGTAAATAACATTCCATTCATGCATCTGAAACATTTTTAATATGGGTCAGCTTTTTTCATGAAACTGCATGAACTAGCGTTTTCTCACTGCGAAAAGACGTTTTAGAGCGTTTCCAAGCATGCCTTGGTTTCATGAGCTGAGTTGCCTAAAATCAGGATTGGCGTTCCTAGAAGGCTCTAACTAAGCGTTTTATGAACTGAGGATCTAACTTAATATGAAATGTATAAAACTTCTGACACATCTAGAAGTTTCTTTCTGCATTGTAAATAACATTTCTTTCATGCATCTGAAACATTTTTAATATGGGTCAGCTTTTTTCATGAAACTGCATGAACTAGCGTTTTCTGACTGAGAAAAGACGTTTTAGAGCGTTTCCAAGCATTCCTTGGTTTCATGAGCTGACATGCCTAAAAACATTTTTGGCGATCCTAGAAGGCCCAGACTAAGCGTTTTATAAAATGAGTCTCTAACTAAATTTCATATGCAATAAAGTTCTAACACATTAAAAATTGTCTTTCTGCGTTGTAAATAACATTCCGTTCATGCATCTGAAACATTTTTAATGTGGGTCAACTTTATTCATGAAACTTCATGAACTTTCGTTTTCTCACTGAGAAAAGACGTTTTAGAGCGTTTCCAAGCATGCCTTGGTTTCATGAGCTAGGATACCTAAAATCACTATTGGCGTTCCTAGAAGGCTCTAGCTAAGCGTTTTATGAACTGAGTCTCTAACTAAATTTCATATGCAATAAACTTCTAACACATCTAGAAGTTTCTTTCTGGATTGTAAATAACATTTCTTTCATGCATGTGAAAGATTTTTAATGTGGGTCAGCTTTTTTCATGAAACTGCATGAACTAGCGTTTTCTGACTGAGAAAAGACGTTTTAGAGCGTTTCCAAACATTCCTTGGTTTTATGAGCTGAGATGCCTAAAAACATTTTTGGCGATCCTAGAAGGCCCTAACTAAGCGTTTTATGCATTGAGGCTCTAACTAAATTTCATATGCAAAAAACTTCTAACACATCAAGAAGTGTCTTTCTGCATTGTAAATAACATTGCTTTCATGCATGTGAAACATTTTTAATGCGGGTCAGCTTTTTTCATGAAACTGCATGAACTAGCGTTTTCTGACTGAGAAAAGACGTTTTAGAGCGTTTCAAAGCATTCCTTGGTTTCATGAGCTGACATGCCTAAAAACATTTTTGGCGATCCTAGAAGGCCCAGACTAAGCGTTTTATGAACTGAGTCTCTAACTAAATTTCATATGCAATAAACTTCTAACACATTAAGAATTGTCTTTCTGCATTGTAAATAACATTTCTTTCATGCATCTGAAACATTTTCAATATGGGTCAGCTTTTTTCATGAAACTGCATGAACTAGCGTTTTCTGACTGAGAAAAGACGTTTTAGAGCGTTTCCAAGCATGCCTTGGTTTCATGAGCTGAGTTCCCTAAAATCAGTATTGGCGTTCCTAGAAGGCTCTAACTAAGCGTTTTATGAACTGAGGCTGTAAGTAAATTTCATATGCAATAAACTTCTAACACATTAAGAATTGTCTTTCTGCATTGTAAGTAACATTCCGTTCATGCATCTGAAACATTTTTGATGTGGGTCAACTTTATTCATGAAACTTCGTGAACTTTCGTTTTCTGACTGAGAAAAGACGTTTAAGAGCGTTTCCAAGCATGCCTTGGTTTCATGAGCTAGGATGCCTAAATTCACTATTGGCGTTCCTAGAAGGCTCTAGCTAAGCGTTTTATGAACTGAGGCTCTAACTTAATATGAAATGTATAAAACTTCTGACACATCTAGAAGTTTCTTGCTGGATTGTAAATAACATTTCTTTCATGCATGTGAAACATTTTTAATGTGGGTCAGCTTTTTTCATGAAACTGCATGAACTTTCGTTTTCTGAATGAGAAAAGACGTTTTAGAGCGTTTCCAAGCATTCCTTGGTTTGATGAGCTGACATGCCTAAAAACATTTTTGGCGATCCTAGAAGGCCCAGACTAAGCGTTTTATGAACTGAGTCTCTAACTAAATTTCATATTTAGTTTTTAGAGAAAAGTATTTAGTATTTAGAGAAAAGACGTTTTAGAGCGTTTCCAAGCATGCCTTGGTTTCATGAGCTAAGTTGCCTAAAATCAGGATTGGCGTTCCTAGAAGGCTCTAACTAAGCGTTTTATGAACTGAGGCTGTAACTAAATTTCATATGCAATAAACTTCTAACACATCAAGAATTGTCTTTCTGAATTGTAAATAACATTCCGTTCATGCATCTGAAACATTTTTAATGTGGGTCAACTTTATTCATGAAACTACATGAACTTTCGTTTTCTTACTGAGAAAAGACGTTTTAGAGCGTTTCCAAGCATGACTTGGTTTCATGAGCTAGGATGCCTAAAATCACTATTGGCGTTCCTAGAAGGCTCTAACTAAGCGTTTTATGAACTGAGGCTCTAACTTAATATGAAATATGTAAAACTTCTGACACATCTAGAAGCTTCTTTCTGGATTGTAAATAACATTTCTTTCATGCATGTCAATCATTTTTAATGTGGGTCAGCTTTTTTCATGAAACTGCATGAACTAGCGTTTTCTGACTGAGAAAAGACGTTTTAGAGCGTTTCCAAGCATGCCTTGGTTTCATGAGCTAAGTTGCCGAAGGATTACAAATTTAAGAATCTGTTTAAAATATGCTGCTCTTATGCATATTTGTTATAGGTTCCAATATAACAACTGAACTGAAAAAGTTATGTATATTGTGACAGTCTAAGAGCAGGCAGCCCAGGCCCTGAGACAGTAACCTTTTGTCTTTATGCAGTTCCTGAGCATCTGGCAGGTTTTCCCAAGTTAAGTGTGAATTCTAAGATCAAGGTACAACTGTGCCTTTTGTTTAAGCACCTATGCATTTGAATGACACTTGTATGCTAAATAGATCAAGGCTGGGAAAATCTTTAACTGAGCTGTTTTCCTGTACCACATTTGCATGCTTTGTTTAGATTGATTCCACCTCTATGTACTCCTCCCCCTTCAAACCTATATACTCTGCTGTGCTGAGCTTTGAGAAGACCACTTTTTGAAGACTGCAGTGCAGAGCAGCGAATATCTGAATAAAGAGAAACTTCTGCTTCAAGATATCCAAAAACGTCTCCTGGTCTCTAAGAAAAAATTCACAACAAGTTGCCTAAAATCAGGATTGGCGTTCCTAGAAGGCTCTAACTAAGCGTTTTATGAACTGAGGCTGTAACTAAATTTCATATGCAATAAACTTCTAACACATCAAGAATTGTCTTTCTGCAGTGTAAATAACATTCCGTTCATGCATCTGAAACATTTTTAATGTGGGTCAACTTTATTCATGAAACTTCATGAACTAGCGTTTTCTCACTGAGAAAAGACGTTTTAGAGCGTTTCCAAGCATTCCCTGGTTTCATGAGCTGACATGCCTAAAAACATTTTTGGCGATCCTAGAAGGCCCAGACTAAGCGTTTTATGAACTGAGTCTCTAACTTAATATGAAATGTATAAAACTTCTGACACATCTAGACGTTTCTTTCTGGATTGTAAATAACATTTCTTTCATGAATGTGAAACATTTTTAATGTGGGTCAGCTTTTTTCATGAAACTGCATGAACTAGCGTTTTCTCACTGAGAAAAGACGTTTTAGAGCGTTTCCAAGCATTCCTTGGTTTCATGAGCTGACATGCCTAAAAACATTTTTGGCGATCCTAGAAGGCCCAGACTAAGCGTCTTATGAACTGAGTCTCTAACTAAATTTCATATGCAATAACCTTCTAACACATCAAGAATTGTCTTTCTGCATGGTAAATAACATTTCTTTCATGAATGTGAAACATTTTTAATGTGGGTCAGCTTTTTTCATGAAACTGCATGAACTAGCGTTTTCTGACTGAGAAAAGACGTTTTAGAGCATTTCCAAGCATTCCTTGGTTTCATGAGCTGACATGCCTAAAAACATTTTTGGCGATCCTAGAAGGCCTGTGACTGTTGTGCTTTTATGAACTGAGTCTCTAACTAAATCATATTTAGCTCTTTTAAAGTAATTTTAGCATTTGTATAAAAGACGCTTTTAGAGCCGCCTGGGCATGCCTTGGTTTCTATGGAGCCGAGCTTGCCTTAAAATCAGGATTTCATACCTAGAAGGCTCTAACCAAGCTGCTTTATGAACTGAGGCTGTAACTAAATTTCTACATGTAATAAACTTCTAACACATCAAGAATTGTTCTTCTGCATTGTAAATAACATCTGCTCATGCATCTTTGAAACATTTTTAATGTGGGTCAACTTTAGATTATTCATGAAACTTTCATGAACTTTCGCTTCACTGTGGAGAAAAAGATCGCTTTAGAGCAAGTTTCTCTGGGCACGCTTTGGTTTCAATGAGCTATGACATTTGCCTAAAATCACTACATGCCTCCTACAAAGCTCCAGCCAAGTTGCTTTATGAACTGGAGGCTCTTAACTGAATATGAGGTATGTAAAACCTTTAATTACCATCTATAGAAGTTTCTTTTCGGACAAATAACATTTCCTTTCCAAGCTACGTGAAACATTTCTTAATGTAATAGCTTTTCATGAAACTGCATGAACTAAAGGTTTTTCTTGGACTGAGAAAAGACGCTTAGAGCCGCTTCCAAGCATGCCTTGGTTTCTATTGAGAGCTTTGTGATGCCTTAAACACTATTGGTCTGCTCTAGGCTCTAACTAAGCGTTTTATGAACTGAGGCTCTAACTTAATATGAAATGCATAAAACTTCTGACACATCTAGAAGTTTCTTTCTGGATTGTAAATAACATTTCTTTCATGCATGTGAAACATTTTTAATGTGGGTCAGCTTTTTTCATGAAACTGCATGAACTAGCGTTTTCTCACTGAGAAAAGACGTTTTAGAGCGTTTCCAAGCATGTCTTGGTTTCCTGAGCTGAGTTGCCTAAAATCAGGATTGGCGTTCCTAGAAGGCTCTAACTAAGCGTTTTATGAACTGAGGCTGTAACTAAATTTCATATGCAATAAACTTCTAACACATCAAGAATTGTCTTTCTGCATTGTAAATAACATTCCGTTCATGCATCTGAAACATTTTAATGTGGGTCAACTTTATTCATGAAACTTCATGAACTTTCGTTTTCTTACTGAGAAAAGACGTTTTAGAGCGTTTCCAAGCATGCCTTGGTTTCATGAGCTGAGATGCCTAAAATCACGATTGGCGTTCCTAGAAGGCTCTAACTAAGCGTTTTATGAACTGAGGCTCTAACTTAATATGAAATATGTAAAACTTCTGACACATCTAGAAGCTTCTTTCTGGATTGTAAATAACATTTCTTTCATGCATGTCAATCATTTTTAATGTGAGTCAGCTTTTTTCATGAAACTGCATGAACTAGCGTTTTCTGACTGAGAAAAGACGTTTTAGAGCGTTTCCAAGCATGCCTTGGTTTCATGAGCTAAGTTGCCGAAGGATTACAAATTTAAGAATCTGTTTAAAATATGCTGATCTTATGCATATTTGTTATAGGTTCCAATATAACAACTGAACTGAAAAAGTTATGTATATTGTGACAGTCTAAGAGCAGGCAGCCCAGGCCCTGAGACAGTAACCTTTTGTCTTTATGCAGTTCCTGAGCATCTGGCAGGTTTTCCCAAGTTAAGTGTGAATTCTAAAATCAAGGTACAACTGTGCCTTTTGTTTAAGCACCTATGCATTTGAATGACACTTGTATGCTAAATAGATCAAGGCTGGGAAAAATCTTTAACTGAGCTGTTTTCCTGTACCACATTTGCATGCTTTGTTTAGATTGATTCCACCTCTATGTACTCCTCCCTCTTCAAACCTATATACTCTGCTGTGCTGAGCTTTGAGAAGATGACTTTTTGAAGACTGCAGTGCAGAGCAGCGAGTATCTGAATAAAGAGAAACTTCTGCTTCAAGATATCCAAAAACGTCTACTGGTCTCTAAGAAAAAATTCACAACAGTTTTGGTGCCATGACCCGGATAGAGCTTCTCACCAGACATCGTTCCAGACTGAATTCCAGAAACTTTTTCAGCTCAACAACGATTTGGTGAGTGTTACTCTATTCAAAGAACCACTACAGACCAGTACATGTGGTTAGCCTCTGCGCCGCCAGAGAAGTGTTAACAAACAGCTGCAGGGTTTGGTTAACAGACTAGGTTTCCTCTATTCAGGTAGAGAAGATTAGCATTACGTGCTAATATCTGTTATCCTCTGTTTTAGGCAGAGAAGATTAGCGTAAAGTGCTAGTTGTTTATGTTCAGGAATCCTCTGCTTTGCCAGAGAAGGTTAACAACAGTTGTTCTGTGTTAACAAATTTATCCTCTGCTTGCCAGGGAGGTGTTAGAAGTGTATTGTTGTGTCAGAAAAACATTACAAAATGTTGAGAAGGAATGCTAGGTTGATTCCCTCAACTGAGAAAGGTGGACTAGCTACCCCTTTATGGACAGACAATGAGTTCAAATCATTGTTAGGAGAGCACATGGACTCAATAGTGACAGAGTCAGTCAGATTGGATTTGACAAAGAAATTTAGTATTGATCCAGAAAAAGTATGGTCAATTGAAGAATGCAAAAAGGTACTTGGGGCATGTATCAGAAAGAGAAACATTAAAGGCATTATCTGCTGCCACAGAGAATTTACCTTATCATTAGCACAAGAACAAGCTCAATGTATTGCTAAGTTAAAAGAACAAAACAAACAACTACAAACTAGAGTGTCCTGTCTCACTAAAAAGGTGGGCCATAACAAGGCCTCAACCAAAAGTGATTCAAAAGACCAACAGTCAGATGAAAGCTATCCTGACTTAGTCTTTGTGTAGACTAGAGGACAATAGCAATACTGGATTAAGAGATAAAAATGTAAATGCAGTTGAAGTATGTGGAGCGAGAAAAAGGGCTCAGAGTAGGGTAGAAGGTGTTGAAACACTTCCATCTGCACCCCCCAGACTCCAGTTACAAGCAGTCCATACAGCGCTAGGACCTGAAGATATAGAAAGACTATCCCAGAG
>VONZ01004419.1:0-10217 GCA_012976165.1 Labeo catla | reverse complement strand
ATATATGTAGATCGGGAGGTGCATTCCCTTCACAAACAAATGTAATCCACTGCATCTTCAGCGGCTCAGATGTCAGGAGTAAATGATGACCACTATGTTCATTATTACATCCAGCAACACAACACCTCAATCACTCAATCGGAGATATTCTTGTCTAACTTACATCCCTGCTCTGGCATCGAAACAAAGAGGATGGACTGTGACAGCTGATCTGAGGTAAGAGCTCATGTCAATCAACTATTGTGGGAGCGGCCTCTGTCGGTGTGACGCAACAACGACAGGCATCTGAGAATGGCTCGATTTGAAAAAGGGGATATTATTTTTACAGATGAATTAAAAACCACTGCATGGATTTTTATCATTATAGGGTAGATTTGTACACGCACTGCCAACACACATTAATGTTCAAACAACATGTAAAAGTGAACTTTGCATCCGATGACCCCTTTAAAGCACACTAGCTTATAGATAACATTATGGCTAAAATATTCGTACTAGAAGCCAAAAAACTTCAATTTTGATTTCATGGAGACTTCAAATGAGGAACACTTGGGTTCCCAAACAATTTTTGGTTACACTTTATTTTGATAATCCGCTTTAGACATTCTACTAACTCTGAGTAACTTTAAACCTACAGTACATGTCAAATTAAGTGTTCATGTTGGGACCCACCTAGAGAGGTATAAACCCAATCTTATGAGAAAAAGTAACTAATAGTGCTGTCAATTGATTAAAAGAATTATTTGCACATTTTTTCTGAAATTAATCACAATTAATCGTGATTAATCCCACCTAACTTTAAAGTTTTTTTAATATACTTTTATATTGCAATAATTTCACATTCAGTCTTCAAATTAATGTATGAACAACACAGTATAAAAGTAAAGACCGTATATTTTTAATATTTGTTTAATGGCATCTTTTTTATGACTGAAGGCAAGTATCACTGATACCAATACTACTAATGTCTGTAGGAAATTATTTTTTTCCCCCCTAATATTTAACCATTGTCTATAGCCATTCAGCATTACAATATATTTGAGCACTATCAATTTTAACATTTATTAGGCTTTAAAAAATATCAGCTTATAATTTAAGTGAACTTAAAACAATCTTCACATTAAAGTAGAAGTTCACTTCCAGAACAAAAATTTACAGATAATTTACTCACCCCTTTGTTATCCAACATGTGCATGACTTTCTTTATTCAGTCAATAAGAAATGAGGTTTCTTAAGGAAAACATTTCAGAAATGATCTCCATATAGTGGACTTCAATGGTGCCCCAAGTTTAATCTTTCCAAAAAGCTGTTTTTTCATGCACCTGTCAAGTTCTAGATTTTGGGCTTCTTGGGATTTTTTATAAAGTGTTTTTTTTCAGACTAGTGGAAAGAAAACATCCAAAACACACTGTTCAGTGTTTCTTTTATAGCACTTTATCTATTGGTGTCAACAGATTTAAATTACAATCCATATTTTTAAAGTTTTCTTAAAAGGAAAAACTCCTACACTGAGCCATAAATCTCCACTTCACTAGCACCTACACACACCAAACTTTACGTTTTTATTCCTGTCTATATCCTGAAGGTTTTTAAAGAGGGAATTGTTTATATATAATTTGCTTGATTTTATACAACATTTTATTCCCCCCAAAATTGTAAAAAAAATATATATATTGTTTTAAGTTTTTTCTGAATTATGGAGTGAGTAAATTATCTGTAAATTTTTGTTCTGGAAGTGAACTTCTCCTTTAAACCATTACAATAAAAGTCATACCTGTGCCCTTAAGCAAGTAGGAAATGCACAGAATTTAAATAAAGTTATCAAACACTAAATTCTAAGTTAAGTGTGACCCTAGACCACAAAATCAGTCTTAAGTCGCTGGGGTATATCTGTAGCAATAGCCAAAAAAAAAACATTGTATGGGTCAAAATTATTGTTTTTTTCTTTTATGCCAAAAATCATTAGGAAATTAAGAAAATATCATGTTCCATGAAGCTATTTTGTAAAATCCCTACTGTAAATATATCAAAACTTAATTTTTGATTAGTAATATGCATTTTTATGAACTTAATTTGGACAACTTTAAAGGCCATTTTCTCAATATTTAGCCCTCAGATTCCATATATGGAAATAGTTGTATCTCGGCCAAATATTGTTTAAAAGCCTAACAAACCATACATCAATGGAAAGCTTATTTATTCAGCTTTCAGATCATGTATAATTCTCAATTTCAAAAAATTGACCCTTATGACTAGTTTTGTGGTCATGATCACAAATATTAATGAATCCTTAAAGCTACAAAAGTTATTGATTTTCTCCTTTTTTCTTTTGTTCTTTGATTACCAAACATCACAGCAACTGGGTTATTAGGTATTTTGGCTGCTATTACTTTAAGAGCTAAACATGATGCAGATCTGACACCCATGCTTGTAGTTTCATTCACTCTTTAATATGAAATGATACAGGCTACAGCGCACCACCATATTTGTGA
Organism: Labeo catla; assembly: GCA_012976165.1. Classification (NCBI taxonomy): domain Eukaryota; kingdom Metazoa; phylum Chordata; class Actinopteri; order Cypriniformes; family Cyprinidae; genus Labeo; species Labeo catla. The sequence goes on along the minus strand of VONZ01004419.1, from coordinate 7,725 downwards.
TGCTGGGAAAACCCGAAAAATAGGTTGAATGTCATTTTTTTGTCAAAATTAGGTTTTCATTAAATTATTATTCTATAACATCTTGTCTGTCATCTCTGAAAATATCTTGGCAAAATTCACTTGTTTAGTGCAGAAAAATAGACATTTATTGCAGCAAGTAGAAATGACTTTGTCTTCCTCTTATGTTAAGAACACGCTGCTGAGGTGCTTTCCTTTAACACCACAAAAACAGTTAACCTATCAAAATAAACCACGTAACATATTTAATAAAGGTGTATCAATTCACATACACAGGACTGGCGGAGAAAACTATGGCACGCAAAGTTTTATTTATTTATTTTTTTAATATCGTGAGATGGCGGAGCACAACAACGGCATCTAAAGTACTGCAGCTGCTCACTTAACCGATCTTACTCTCTCAATCTGCTCAATCTTGGTGATGTCAGTGCCCTAAACAATGTTATAACGGACTATTTCACATCCAGTGATGAAGGATCGGATGATGAAGTTACTAAAGAGGAGTCCGATAACAGTCTGTTTTAAGCACAGTGCGCGAACAGTTGCGCTGCACTTTCTTTTACTACAAGGTATGCTGCATTATTCGTGCTATCTAAACATAAAATGGGTGATCAAAAGTTCGGAGGCTATGCACATACAGACGTTAGTCTGTTTGTGTAATGATGCAGTTTAGCGCTCCTAACTTGACTGACAGCTCTTGTTAAACCCGTAAAGTGAAAGCTGTCTCACTTTAAAGCCATTTTTCTCAAAATTCCATTCCTGAAAATCATCGCTATCAGCCAACTTAAGATAGACATAACTAGGGCTGGGCGATATGGGCAAAAAAGTTATCATGATAATTTTTTTCATATCAGTCGATATTGATCATTATCACGATAAATGTCAAATTTTTATTTCTTTCCAGTTTAAAGTCAGATTTTTGCTCCAAAGTGGAAGTTGTAGAAGGCAGACCATTAATTTTCCTTAACAAAATAAATATCTCAGATATTAAATATTTCAGATGTCGGCGCGCGGCAGCTGCACTCATAACGGAAGGGACGCGCATGCAGTGCAACACACTCGGTTTTTCCAGACGCGTCCGCGTCGCATCGAGATAATAAATGCATCTTCTCTTGTGAGCTCGCACAGGGCGGCAGTTTGAACTTTGGTCCGAGTGGATAAACGGTCCGTGTGTGTCCGTCATATCGTTGTATCGAGGAAAATTATATCGCGAAAATTATCGTTATCGAATTATCGCCCAGTCCTAGCCATAACTTTGGTTACGTTCTATGAACAAAATAAAAACAGTTTTGGAAAGGGCTTGAACCCAACTTTCATATGGTGTCAAAACCTAAAAAAGGTAAAATTTCACCATGTGTTGGGTTTTCCTAGATCGCATCACATTTGTGCATGAATTTGAAGAGCACACGCTACGAGCACAGTGTAACAGCTGATCAAACAGGTAAATTCGCTTTTACTGACATATGGCCTGACAACATCTTATCTGACCGCAGTACACTGTTGTTCTACTGAAGCTCCCTCGTCACACATGACTAGCGCCTGGCGCTGAGGCAAAGTAGAGTGCACATCTGAAAAGTCTCCTGTTTGATGTGGTCGTAAAGATGTTCTACGTCTAAATTAACTCAATTTTCTCAAGAAAAATGAGACACAAGCAGCTAACCCTAGCCCCGCCCCTGCTTTAAATATTTTTAATGGCGTTAAACTGGAAAAATTAATTGCCTGTGTTAATGCACTAATTTTGACAGCAACTTTATGAGGTGATTTTGCATTAATTCATACAGTGTGATTTCTACGGAAAAGTATGTTGTTGTTTTTTTTTTTTAGAACAAAGCATAAGCATGAAGGTCCAAGTTCTAAACCCAACTGGCATTGTGGGATAAGTAAATCATATGAAGCTGTGCATTACAGTTACAAATTAGCCATCAATTTATGCGAATTAGCCACCAATTTGCCAAAACACATAGTATATCTATATAGTGTGTTGGGTATAATCAGTCAAGACCATTAAATCACTTAAAATTCATGAAAAAATATGAGTTCAAATGCATCTGTTTTCTCTTAGTTAAAACATTTTTGTTATTAACTTATCATTTTATTGTTTTTAGTAGGGCTACTTATCAATTTCATTAGCTATGGGTTAATTTAGATAATTAATTTGAACTATTCATACTGGTTCATACCAGTATCTCCTGTTTCGAACGACTCTTTAAAATAACCAACACAAGAGTGATTTGTTTGTGAATCAGACTACACAGGTTGTGAATCCTGTTTTAAAGTTTCCAATATTGGAAAGAATTTTCCTTCTTTTAAAGTTTCAGAGTCGTACAATGACACATACAATAGTCCAAGACTGACATGTCTACCAACCATTTTCTCTTTCATCGCTGACATCTCCTAAGAATTCCATTTTTGTGTTTGATGTCTGCTTACTGTGCACGACAGGCGTTTCCACCACGACAGAATTCCATTAATATTTGGTTGAGGTGAAGCCTGCAAAACACGGATAAATGTCTGGTGGTGCGCGCATGCAGACGCTCGCTAACATCGGTCTGCGAGTGAAGCGTGCCGTCGCGCATGGTTTAATCATGGCGACAGATTCAAGCGGACGCATTTCAGCACGCCACACAGGCTATGATCATTCATCCACACCCATCAAACCCACAGCAGCTCCGAAACGCAACTCATCCGGCTGTCATTCACAGAGAGCCAGTCACAGGAAGTGACTTTTACACCCCAGGAGTCGGTCCTTGCATTTGGCAAGTCCTCTTCGTCTTAACACTTCCAAACGAAACGTTTTAGAAAGATTAAGCTAGCGAAGGGGTGGGATGGTGCTGTTTATTCAGGTCAGAGATGGAGAGAGCTGATACTCACAGTTATTCAGACATTAGTAAACACAGCGTGGTGCGTGTGATATTCTTCATCAGCATGTGCCCACACTGAAATGAATCACACTCTGGGATTTTGGTGTGGATCAAGATTAATCTTATGTTAGCTGAGGCAGGAGATGGTTTGAAAAGAGCCTTTGGATTACACCCCGTACCTCTGAGCACAATGCTTAGAAGCAACATCAAAGGCTCTCCCTCGCACACGCGCACTTTTTTTTCCAATACATCTGTAAGGGATGGAAGCTGTAGAGATCATTTATGTTGATTTCTTCACAGTCCTTCCTATGGGTGAAAAATGAAGATAAATGCTTGCTGATTTTTTTTAGCATTCACAAAATTGCCCAGATAAAATGACAAACAAATGAGTAATGTTTTAACATTGTATGCCATAATTTTTTGTGTTGGTAGTCTTAAATTTGTCTTTATAATTATAATTGTATCATTTATTATTGAAAACATCTGATGAAAGAATACATTTACTGTACGCATGCAATTTTTTAAAAACATTTATTTTTGAATAATAAATTGTTTTAAAAGTATAATAAAGTGATAAATGCTAAAATTAAATTAAAATGAGAAATGATCTTATACATTTAAATTCACTAAAAATATGAATGAAAAAATTACTGATTGATTGAATGATTGGACTACTGACTAGGCAAGTAAATAAATAAATAAATAAATACTTACTGTTATTATACCTTGTGTTGTGTTGCTTCTTCAATAAAGGCCAGCTATTTTTTCAGAGCAATTGTAAGACTTTTTTTACTTGGTGGATAATAACATTTGTTCCCTATCTGTCGTACACTCCGAGTTGTGTCGAGTAGTGTACGACACTAGGGGTCGCTCTTGAGAGCCCAAACACCTCTGACAGTTTTGAGAAAGGCCAATGAAAATTGGGTGTGCAGATTTGCATAGCTGACCACGCCCCGGACGTCCGGGTATAAATAGGGCAGCGTGTGCATCTGCTCACTCGTTCTGTTTTTCGGAGCCGAATGCAGCGTCTCTGCGTGAGAAGCGGCAACATTCACCTCTCTCGTCGTTGGATCTACGGCACAGACAGCGGTCTCTCCCTCTCTGACACTGCTCGTGTTGTGAGAGTCCCCTGGGTGCGTCGACGGCGATCTTCAAGAGAAGATTCTCTTCTGCAGAGAGCAAATTTTCTCTAAAAGAGCTCCACAGACGGATTGTGTGTTTCACGATGCCTTTCCGTCTGTGTCCTACTGGGTGCGGATTCTACCTTCCCCGAACGATCGGCACGAACGCTGTGTTCAATGCTTGGGGCGTGAGCATGCTGACGCAGCGTTCGCTGAGGGAGGTTGTCAGCACTGCGAAGACATGCCCTTGGGCACACTCCGCTCGAGAGCCGCGTTCTTTTCGAAGAAGCCGCGGCGCGCCTCATCTGCTTCCCGCTCCGGTCCTTCTACTTCCGGGTACGAGGCCGTTGCGATGTGCGTCGAGGAAGAGCGGCAGGTGTTGAGCGAAGTTTTGCCAGTTGCGTCCTCGCAAACCGCTCACCCTGTGTGTCTACCGATTGAGTCTCCGGACGATTTTGAAAGCTCGTCTCAGTGTGGGCTGGATCTTTTGTTCGGGGCTCCTGCTGAGGAAAAGGCAGCGTCCGTAGCATCGGAGGGAGAGCCGTCAGAGGCTGACGTCACAACCGAGTTCGCCGCTCCGGCGGTTGAATCTCAGTCTGTGGCAGACGCCGAAATGGCCGCCGCACTACAACGGGCAGCCAAGGAGATCGGGGTTGCGTGGGTTCCCCCGCCCAGCCCTGAGCCTTCAAGGCTGGATGACTGGTTCCTGGGCAGTGGACGTGACTCGAGGCCACGTTCCTCCCCGGTCCCGTTTTTCCCGGAAGTGCATGAGGAGTTAACGAAGTCGTGGAAAGCCCCTCTGTCGGCTCGTTCACGGCACGCTAACTCCCCGTCCCTCACCACCCTCGATGGCGGTCCAGCGAGGGGGTATACGGAGGTCCCCCAGGTGGAGAGAGCGGTTGCGATGCACTTGTGCCCGCAAAACGCCGCCTCCTGGAGGGGCCGCCCGAGACTCCCGTCCAGGGCCTGTAAGTTTTCGGCTGCGCTTGTAGCGAAGGCTTACGCGGCCTCTGGGCAAGCTGCGTCCGCCCTCCACGCTATGGCGATTTTGCAGGTCTATCAGGCTAAGGTTCTTAAAGACCTGCACGAGGGTGCTCCCGACCCAGAGCTGTTACACGAGCTGCGCTCAGCGACCGACTATGCCTTACTGGCTACGAAGGTTACTGCGCAAGCTCTGGGGCGGGCGATGTCCACTATGGTGGTCCAGGAGCGCCACCTGTGGTTAAACCTGGCCGAGATGCGAGACGCCAAGAAGGTTCGCTTTCTCGACGCTCCCATTTCCCAGGCTGGCCTCTTCGGCGAAACCGTGGAGGAGTTTGCCCAGCAGTTCTCCACCGTGAAACAGCAGACGGAGGCCATCAAGCACATCCTGCCTCAGCGTGCAGCGAGTTCCGGCCCAGCTCAGCCGACGCAGCAGCCTCCGCCTGCTCCCCGCCGTGGAAGGCCCCCTACGAGGGTGGCTCAGACCCCGCAGCCTGCCGGGTCTGCAGCCATACCCGCCCAACGGTCCAGCACTCGTAGGAAGGTGGCACCGCCAGCTCGTCCTCAGGCCACTAAGAACCCCCGGCAGGTTTCGAAGCGTTCCTGAGACGGGCAGCCCAGGGAGGAGGGATCGTTTGGCCTGTCCGGATCCACACTCGACGAGGGGACGAGCGCTGGATTCGGCTTCCACCCGGCTGTCTGCCACCCGGCAGACGGCCACCACTGGTCAACAAAAGAGCAATTTTCTCCTTCTCTGGGCATATTACACAGCACCCCCGACCCTCCGCTCGATGGTCGGATGCTGTCTCCTCCGTTCAGGGCATGCGGTCACACACCTTCTGTGCTCCCTCATGCTCTAGAACAACGGGCTTGGTCAGACGATCTCCCCTGTCGGGGGGATCCTCTGCTAAGCTCGCACGGCTCGGGCTCCCTGGGCAAAGCAGCCAGTGGCCTTCGGGGCTTCTTACCTCCGACCACACGCTGTTTTCCCAGCGAAGGTGCCCCCACCCTTGGTACGTCGAATGTAACTCCTCTGCGGCCCCTAGCGGAGAACTTTCTGGATTGGCTGAATCTCCCCAATCCTTCCCGCTGGCTGCTCAAGACCATTCGCCTCGGCTATGCTATCCAGTTTGCACGTCGTCCGCCCAAGTTCTGCGGTGTTCTCACTACCTCGGTCCAGGGCTCCAACACCGCGGTTCTTCGGGCGGAGATCGCAGTCCTTCTGGCGAAGGGTGCTATAGAAACTGTCCCCTCAGCCGAAATGAAGAAAGGGTTTTACAGCCCCTACTTCATTGTACCCAAGAGGGGTGGTGGGCTCAGACCTATCCTGGATTTGAGGGTTTTGAATCGGGCCCTACTCAAGCTCCCGTTCAAAATGCTGACCCTCAAGCACATTCTTACGTACGTCAGGTTCCAGGATTGGTTTGTGGCTATAGACCTGAAAGACGCGTACTTTCATGTCTCGATCCTTCCAAGACACAGGCCGTTTCTACGGTTTGCCTTCGAAGGACGGGCATATCAGTACAAGGTTCTCCCCTTCGGCCTCTCCCGGTCGCCCCGCGTCTTTACGAAGGTAGCAGAGGCTGCCCTTTCCCCCCTCAGGGAAATGGGCATTCGCATTCTCAACTATCTCGACGACTGGCTGATCCTGGCTCACTCGTTGGATACGGTTTGCGGACACAGGGACATGGTTCTCAACCATTTGGCTCGCTTGGGGCTTCGGGTCAACTGGGAAAAGAGCAAACTCTCCCCGGCGCAGAGGATCTCTTTTCTCGGTGTAGAACTGGACTCGGTCGGCATGTCTGCACGTCTCTCCCCGGAGCGTGCACAGTCAGTTCAGAGATGCGTGGCAACGCTCAGGTGCGGCTCAGCGGTCCCCCTAAAACAGGTTCAGAGGCTCCTAGGGCACATGGCATCCTCAGCCGCGGTCACGCCGTTGGGTTTGATGCACATGAGACCGCTGCAGCATTGGCTCCGCACCCGAGTCCCCAGGAGGGCGTGGCACCACGGCACGTTCCGTGTGAACATCACACCATCGTGCCGCCAGACACTCAGCCCTTGGACGGACATCGTGTTCCTTCGGTCAGGAGTGCCCTTGAACAGGTGTCCAGACGCGTCGTTGTCACCACGGACGCTTCCAGGACAGGCTGGGGTGCCACCTGCAACGGGCAGGCAGCTTCCGGGGTCTGGGCAGGCCCCCGGCTGCATTGGCACATCAATTGTCTGGAGTTGTTGGCAGTGCTTCTAGCTCTGAGGAGGTTCTGGCCTATGATTCAGAACAAGCACGTGTTGGTCAGGTCGGACAACATGGCTACAGTAGCCTACATCAACCACCAGGGCGGTGTACGTTCCTTTCGCATGTCACAACTAGCCCGCCACCTCCTGCTCTGGAGCCAACACAGACTCAGGTCCTTACGGGCCACTCACATTCCGGGGCGATGCCAATCGAGTGGCCGATTCTCTGTCACGACAGGTTTCGCTCGGAGGCGAGTGGAGGCTCCACCCTCAGTCGGTTCAACTGATTTGGGATCGATTCGGCCAGGCGCAAGTGGATCTCTTCGCCTCACCGGAATCCACCCACTGCCAGTTGTGGTACGGGCTGACCGAGGCTCCCCTCGGGATAGATGCACTGGCACACAGTTGGCCGAAGGACCGGCTCAAGTATGCGTTTCCCCCGGTGAGTCTGATCGCACAAACTTTGTGCAAAGTCAGGGAGGACAAGGAGCATGTCCTCTTGGTAGCCC
>VONZ01004418.1:0-10218 GCA_012976165.1 Labeo catla | reverse complement strand
TAACCGTGGCATGCTTGGAAACGCTCTAAAACGTTTTTTCTTAGTCAGAAAAGGTTAGTTAGTGGAGTTTCCTGAATAAAACAGACCCACATAAAAAATGTTTCACATGGATTAAAGGAAAGTTACTTAAAATGCTTCTTGATGAATAAGAAGTTTTATGCATATCAAATTAAGTTAGAGCCTTTGTTCATAAAACGCTTAGTAAGAGCCTTCTGGGAACGCCAATAGTGATTTTAGGCATCTCAGCTTATGAAACCAAGGCACGCTTGGAAACGCTCTAAAACGTCTTTTCTCAGTCAGAAAAGGCTAGTTCATGAAGTTTCATGAATAAAGCAGACCCACATAAAAAATGTTTCATATTTATGAACGGAATGTTATTTACAATGCAGAAAGCCACTTCTTGATGAGTTAGAAGTTTAAAGTATATCAAATTTAGTTAGAGCCTCAGTTCATAAAATGCTTAGTAAGAGCCTTCTACGAACGCCAGTAGTGATTTTTGGCATCTCAGCTTATGAAACGAAGTCATGCGTGGAAAGGCTGTAAAACGTCTTTTCTCAGTCAGAAAAGGCTAGTTCATGCAGTTTCATGAATAAACCTGACACATATGAAAAATGAATTATATGCGTGAAAGGAAAGTCATTTACAATGCAGAAAGATACTTCTTGAAGAGTAAGAACTTTTATGCATATCAAATTAAGTTAGTGCCATTGTTCATAAAACACTTAGTTAGAGCGTTCTAGGAACGCCAATAGTAATTTTAGGCATCTCAGCTTATGAAACCAAGGCATGCTTGGAAACGCTGTAAAACGTCTTTTCTCCGTCAGAAAAGGCTAGTTCATGAAGTTTCATGAATAAAGCAGACCCACATAAAAAATGTTTCATATTCATGAAAGGAATGTTATTTACAATGCAGAAAGACACTTCTTGATGAGTTAGAAGTTTAAAGTACATCAAATTTAGTTAGAGCCTCAGTTAATAAAACGCTTAGTTAGAGACTTCTAGGAACGCCAATAGTGATTTTAGGCATCTTAGGTCATGTAACCGTGGCATACTTGGAAACGCTCTAAAACGTGTTTTCTTAGTCAGAAAAGGTTAGTTAGTGAAGTTTCATCAGTAAAACAGAGCTACATAAAAAATGTTTCACATGGATTAAAGGAAAGTTATTTAAAATGCAGAAAGACACTTCTTGAAGAGTAAGAACTTTTATGCATATCAAAGTAAGTTACTGACATTGTTCATAAAACGCTTAGTTAGAGCCTTCTAGGAACGCCAATAGGAATTTTAGGCATCTCAGCTTATGAAACCAAGGCATGCTTGGAAACGCTGTAAAACGGCTTTTCTCAGTCAGAAACGGATTGTTCATGCAGTTTCACGAATACAGCTGACCCACATAAAAAAATTTTCACATGTATGAAAGGAATGTTATTTACAATGCAGAAAGACACTTCTTGATGAGTTAGAAGTTTAAAGTATATCAAATTTAGTTAGAACCTCAGTTCATAAAACGCTTAGTTAAAGCCTTCTATAAACGCCAATAGTGATTTTAGGCATCTTAGCTCATGTAACCGTGGCATGCTTGGAAACGCTCTAAAACGTTTTTTCTTAGTCAGAAAAGGTTAGTTAGTGAAGTTTCATCAGTAAAACAGACCTACATAAAAAATGTTTCACATGGATTAAAGGAAAGTTATTTCAAATGCAGAAAGACACTTCTTGAAGAGTAAGAACTTTTATGCATATCAAAGTAAGTTACTGACATTGTTCATAAAACGCTTAGTTAGAGCCTTCTAGGAACGCCAATAGGAATTTTAGGCATCTCAGCTTATGAAACCAAGGCATGCTTGGAAACTCTGTAAAACGTCTTTTCTCAGTCAGAAACGGATTGTTCATGAAGTTTCATGAATAAAGCAGACCCACATAAAAAAATTTTCACATGCCTGAAAGGAATGTTATTTACAATGCAGAAAGACACTTCTTGATGAGTTAGACGTTTTATGAATATCAAATTTAGTTAGAACCTCAGTTCATAAAACGCTTAGTTAAAGCCTTCTAGAAACGCCAATAGTGATTTTAGGCATCTTAGCTCATGTAACCGTGGCATGCTTGGAAACGCTCTAAAACGTTTTTTCTTAGTCAGAAAAGGTTAGTTAGTGAAGTTTCATCAGTAAAACAGACCTACATAAAAAATGTTTCACATGGATTAAAGGAAAGTTATTTCAAATGCAGAAAGACACTTCTTGAAGAGTAAGAACTTTTATGCATATCAAAGTAAGTTACTGACATTGTTCATAAAACGCTTAGTTAGAGCCTTCTAGGAACGCCAATAGGAATTTTAGGCATCTCAGCTTATGAAACCAAGGCATGCTTGGAAACGCTGTAAAACGTCTTTTCTCAGTCAGAAACGGATTGTTCATGCAGTTTCACGAATACAGCTGACCCACATAAAAAATTTTCACATGCCTGAAAGGAATGTTATTTACAATGCAGAAAGACACTTCTTGATGAGTTAGAAGTTTAAAGTATATCAAATTTAGTCAGAACCTCAGTTCATAAAACGCTTAGTTAAAGCCTTCTAGAAACGCCAATAGTGATTTTAGGCATCTTAGCTCATGTAACTGTGGCATGCTTGGAAACACTCTAAAACGTTTTTTCTTAGTCAGAAAAGGTTAGTTAGTGAAGTTTCCTGAATAAAACAGACCCACATAAAAAATGTTTCACATGGATTAAAGGAAAGTTATTTAAAATGCTTCTTGATGAATAAGAAGTTTTATGCATATCAAATTAAGTTAGAGCCTTTGTTCATAAAACGCTTAGTAAGAGCCTTCTAGGAACGCCAATAGTGATTTTAGGCATCTCAGCTTATGAAACGAAGTCATGCGTGGAAATACTGTACAACGTCTTTTCTCAGTCAGAAAAGATTAGTTCATGCAGTTTCCTGAATAAACCTGACCCATATGAAAAATGAATCATATGCGTGAAAGGAAAGTAATTTACAATGCAGAAAGACACTTCTTGAAGAGTAAGAACTTTTATGCATCTCAAATTAAGTTAGTGCCATTGGTCATAAAACGCTTAGTTAGAGCCTTCTAGGAACGCCAATAGTAATTTTAGGCATCTCAGCTTATGAAGCCAAGGCATGCTTGGAAACGATGTAAAACGTCTTTTCTCAGGGAGAAAAGGCTAGATCATGCAGTTTCATGAATAAAGCTGATCCACATAAAAAATGTTTCACATGGATTAAAGGAAAGTTATTTAAAATGCTTCTTGATGAATAAGAACTTTTATGCATATCAAATTAAGTTAGAGCCTTTGTTCATAAAACGCTTAGTAAGAGCCTTCTAGGAACGCCAATAGTCATTTTAGGCATCTCAGCTTATGAAACAAAGGCATGCTTGGAAACGCTGTAAAACGTCTTTTCTCAGGGAGAAAAGGCTAGATCATGCAGTTTCATGAAAAAAGCTGACCCACATATAAAAATTTTCACATGTATGAAAGGAATGTTTATTTACAATGCAGAAAGACACTTCTTGATGAGTAAGAAGTTTAAAGTATATCAAATTTAGTTAGAGCCTCAGTTCATAAAACGCTTAGTTAGAGACTTCTAGGTACGCCAATAGTGATTTTAGGCATCTTAGCTCATGTAACCGTGGCATGCTTGGAAACGCTCTAAAACGTCTTTTCTTAGTCAGAAAAGGTTAGTTAATGAAGTTTCATCAGTAAAACAGACCTACATAAAAAATGTTTCACATAGATTAAAGGAAAGTTATTTAAAATGCAGAAAGACACTTCTTGAAGAGTAAGAACTTTTATGCATATCAAAGTAAGTTACTGACATTGTTCATAAAACGCTTAGTTAGAGCCTTCTAGGAACGCCAATAGGAATTTTAGGCATCTCAGCTTATGAAACCAAGGCATGCTTGGAAACGCTGTAAAACGTCTTTTCTCAGTCAGAAACGGATTGTTCATGCAGTTTCACGAATACAGCTGACCCACATAAAAAAAATTTCACATGTATGAAAGGAATGTTATTTACAATGCAGAAAGACACTTCTTGATGAGTTAGAAGTTTAAAGTATATCAAATTTAGTTAGAGCCTCAGTTCATAAAACGCTTAGTTAAAGCCTTCCAGAAACGCCAATAGTGATTTTAGGCATCTCAGCTTATGAAACCAAGGCACGCTTGGAAACGCTCTAAAACGTCTTTTCTTAGTCAGAAAAGGCTAGTTCATGAAGTTTCATGAATAAAGCAGACCCACATAAAAAAATTTTCACATGCCTGAAAGGAATGTTATTTACAATGCAGAAAGACACTTCTTGATGAGTTAGACGTTTTATGCATATCAAATTTAGTTAGAGCCTTTGTTCATAAAACGCTTAATAAGAGCCTTCTAAGAACGCCAGTAATGATTTTTGGCATCTCAGCTGATGAAACGAAGTCATGCGTGGAAATACTGTACAACGTCTTTTCTCAGTCAGAAAAGATTAGTTCATGCAGTTTCCTGAATAAACCTGACCCATATGAAAAATGAATCATATGCGTGAAAGGAAAGTCATTTACAATGCAGAAAGACACTTCTTGAAGAGTAAGAACTTTTATGCATCTCAAATTAAGTTAGTGCCATTGGTCATAAAAAGCTTAGTTAGAGCCTTCTAGGAACGCCAATACTAATTTTAGGCATCTCAGCTTATGAAGCCAAGGCATGTTTGGAAACGCTGTAAAACGTCTTTTCTCAGGGAGAAAAGGCTAGATCATGCAGTTTCATGAAAAAAGCTGACCCACATATAAAAATTTTCAAATGTATGAAAGGAATGTTATTTACAATGCAGAAAGACACTTCTTGATGAGTTAGAGGTTTAAAGTATATCATATTTAGTTAGAGCCTCAGTTCATAAAACGCTTAGTTAGAGACTTCTAGGAACGCCAATAGTGATTTTAGGCATCTTAGCTCATATAACCGTGGCATGCTTGGAAACGCTCTAAAACGTCTTTTCTTACTCAGAAAAGGTTAGTTAGTGAAGTTTCCTGAATAAAACAGACCCACATAAAAAATGTTTCACATGGATTAAAGGAAAGTTATTTAAAATGCTTCTTGATGAATAAGAAGTTTTATGCATATCAAATTTAGTTAGAGGCTCAGTTCATAAAACGCTTAGTTAAAGCCTTCTAGAAACGCCAATAGTGATTTTAGGCATCTCAGCTTATGAAACCAAGGCACGCTTGGAAACGCTCTAAAACGTCTTTTCTCAGTCAGAAAAGGCTAGTTCATGAAGTTTCCTGAATAAAACAGACCCACATAAAAAATGTTTCATATTCATGAAAGGAATGTTATTTACAATGCAGAAAGACACTTCTTGATGAGTTAGAAGTTTAAAGTATATCAAATTTAGTTAGAGCCTCAGTTCATAAAACGCTTAGTAAGAGCCTTCTACGAACGCCAGTAGTGATTTTTGGCATCTCAGCTTATGAAACGAAGTCATGCGTGAAAATGCTGTAAAACGTCTTTTCTCAGTCAGAAAAGGCTAGTTCATGCAGTTTCATGAATAAACCTGACACATATGAAAAATGAATTATATGCGTGAAAGGAAAGTTATTTACAATGCAGAAAGACACTTCTTGAAGAGTAAGAACTTTTATGCATATCAAATTAAGTTAGTGCCATTGTTCATAAAACGCTTAGTTAAGGCCTTCCAGAAACGCCAATAGTGATTTCAGGCATCTCAGCTTATGAAACCAAGGCACGCTTGGAAACGCTCTAAAACGTCTTTTCTTAGTCAGAAAAGGCTAGTTCATGAAGTTTCATGAATAAAGCAGACCCACATAAAAAAATTTTCACATGCCTGAAAGGAATATTATTTACAATGCAGAAAGACACTTCTTGATGAGTTAGCCGTTTTATGCATATCAAATTTAGTTAGAGCCTTTGTTCATAAAACGCTTAGTAAGAGCCTTCTAGGAACGCCAATAGTGATTTTAGGCATCTCAGCTTATGAAACCAAGGCATGCTTGGAAACGCTGTAAAACGTCTTTTCTCAGTCAGAAACGGATTGTTCATGCAGTTTCACGAATACAGCTGACCCACATAAAAAATTTTCACATGCCTGAAAGGAATGTTATTTACAATACAGAAAGACACGTCTTGATGAGTTAGAAGTTTAAAGAATATCAAATTTAGTTAGAACCTCAGTTCATAAAACGCTTAGTTAAAGCCTTCTAGAAACGCCAATAGTGATTTTAGGCATCTTAGCTCATGTAACCGTGGCATGCTTGGAAACGCTCTAAAACGTTTTTTCTTAGTCAGAAAAGGTTAGTTAGTGGAGTTTCCTGAATAAAACAGACCCACATAAAAAATGTTTCACATGGATTAAAGGAAAGTTACTTAAAATGCTTCTTGATGAATAAGAAGTTTTATGCATATCAAATTAAGTTAGAGCCTTTTTTCATACAATGCTTAGTAAGAGCCTTCTGGGAACGCCAATAGTGATTTTAGGCATCTCAGCTTATGAAACCAAGGCACGCTTGGAAAAGCTCTAAAACGTCTTTTCTCAGTCAGAAAAGGCTAGTTCATGAAGTTTCATGAAGTTTCATGAATAAAGCAGACCCACATAAAAAATGTTTCATATTCATGAAAGGAATGTTATTTACAATGCAGAAAGCCACTTCTTGATGAGATAGAAGTTTAAAGTATATCAAATTTAGTTAGAGCCTCAGTTCATAAAACGCTTAGTTAAAGCCTTCTAGAAACGCCAATAGTGATTTTAGGCATCTCAGCTTATGAAACCAAGGCACGCTTGGAAACGCTCTAAAACGTCTTTTCTCAGTCAGAAAAGATTAGTTCATGCAGTTTCCTGAATAAACCTGACCCATATGAAAAATGAATCATATGCGTGAAAGGAAAGTCATTTACAATGCAGAAAGACACTTCTTGAAGAGTAAGAACTTTTATGCATCTCAAATTAAGTTAGTGCCATTGGTCATAAAACGCTTAGTTAGAGCCTTCTAGGAACGCCAATAGTGATTTTAGGCATCTTAGCTCATGTAACCGTGGCATGCTTGGAAACGCTCTAAAACGTTTTTTCTTAGTCAGAAAAGGTTAGTTAGTGAAGTTTCATCAGTAAAACAGACCTACATAAAAAATGTTTCACATGGATTAAAGGAAAGTTATTTAAAATGCAGAAAGACACTTCTTGAAGAGTAAGAACTTTTATGCATATCAAAGTAAGTTACTGACATTGTTCATAAAACGCTTAGTTAGAGCCTTCTAGGAACGCCAATAGTAATTTTAGGCATCTCAGCTTATGAAGCCAAGGCATGCTTGGAAACGCTGTAAAACGTCTTTTCTCAGGGAGAAAAGGCTAGTTCATGAAGTTTCATGAATAAAGCTGATCCACATAAAAAATGTTTCACATGGATTAAAGGAAAGTTATTTACAATGCAGAAAGACACTTCTTGATGAGTTAGAAGTTTAAAGTATGTCAAATTTAGTTAGAGCCTCATTTCATAAAACGCTTAGTTAGAGACTTCTAGGAACGCCAATAGGAATTTTAGGCATCTCAGCTTATGAAACCAAGGCATGCTTGGAAATGCTGTAAAACGTCTTTTCTCAGTCAGAAAAGGCTAGTTCATGCAGTTTCATGAATAAAGCAGACCCACATAAAAAATGTTTCATATTCATGAAAGGAATGTTATTTACAATGCAGAAAGACACTTCTTGATGAGTTAGACGTTTTATGCATATCAAATTTAGTTAGACCCTCAGTTCATAAAACGCTTAGTTAAAGCCTTCTAGAAACGCCAATAGTGATTTTAGGCATCTTAGCTCATGTAACTGTGGCATGCTTGGAAACACTCTAAAACGTTTTTTCTTAGTCAGAAAAGGTTAGTTAGTGAAGTTTCCTGAATAAAACAGACCCACATAAAAAATGTTTCACATGGATTAAAGGAAAGTTATTTAAAATGCTTCTTGATGAATAAGAAGTTTTATGCATATCAAATTAAGTTAGAGCCTTTGTTCATAAAACGTTTAGTAAGAGCCTTCTAGGAACGCTAATAGTGATTTTAGGCATCTCAGCTTATGAAACCAAGGCACGCTTGGAAACGCTCTAAAACGTCTTTTCTCAGTAAGAAAAGGCTAGTTCATGAAGTTTCCTGAATAAAGCAGACCCACATAAAAAATGTTTCATATTTATGAAAGGAATGTTATTTACAATGCAGAAAGACACTTCTTGATAAGTTAGAAGTTTAAAGTATATCAAATTTAGTTAGAGCCTCAGTTCATAAAACGCTTAGTTAGAGCCTTCTAGGAACGCCAATAGTAATTTTAGGCATCTCAGCTTATGAAGCCAAGGCATGCTTGGAAACGCTGTAAAACGTCTTTTCTCAGGGAGAAAAGGCTAGATCATGCAGTTTCATGAATAAAGCTGATCCACATATAAAAATGTTTCACATGGATTAAAGGAAAGTTATTTAAAATGCTTCTTGATGAATAAGAACTTTTATGCATATCAAATTAAGTTAGAGCCTTTGTTCATAAAACGCTTAGTAAGAGCCTTCTAGGAACGCCAATAGTAATTTTAGGCATCTTAGCTCATGTAACCGTGGCATGCTTGGAAACGCTCTAAAACGTTTTTTCTTAGTCAGAAAAGGTTAGTTAGTGAAGTTTCCTGAATAAAACAGACCCACATAAAAAATGTTTCACATGGAGTAAAGGAAAGTTATTTAAAATGCTTCTTGATGAATAAGAAGTTTTATGCATATCAAATTAAGTTAGAGCCTTTGTTCATAAAACGCTTAGTAAGAGCCTTCTAGGAACGCCAATAGTGATTTTAGGCATCTCAGCTTATGAAACCAAGGCACGCTTGGAAACGCTGTAAAATGTCTTTTCTCAGTCAGAAACGGATTGTTCATGCAGCTTCATGAATACAGCTGACCCACATAAAAAAATTTTCACATGTATGAAATGAATGTTATTTACAATGCAGAAAGACACTTCTTGATGAGTTAGAAGTTTAAAGTATATCAAATTTAGTTAGAGCCTCAGTTCATAAAACGCTTAGTTAAGGCCTTCCAGAAACGCCAATAGTGATTTCAGGCATCTCAGCTTATGAAACCAAGGCACGCTTGGAAACGCTCTAAAACGTCTTTTCTTAGTCAGAAAAGGCTAGTTCATGAAGTTTCATGAATAAAGCAGACCCACATAAAAAAATTTTCACATGCCTGAAAAGAATGTTATTTACAATGCAGAAAGACACTTCTTGATGAATTAGACGTTTTATGCATATCAAATTTAGTTAGAACCTCAGTTCAAAAAACGCTTAGTTAAAGCCTTCTAGAAACGCAAATAGTGATTTTAGGCATCTTAGCTCATGTAACCGTGGCATGCTTGGAAACGCTCTAAAACGTTTTTTCTAAGTCAGAAAAGGTTAGTTAGTGAAGTTTCCTGAATAAAACAGACCCACATAAAAAATGTTTCACATGGATTAAAGGAAAGTTATTTAAAATGCTTCTTGATGAATAAGAACTTTTATGCATATCAAATTAAGTTAGAGCCTTTGTTCATAAAACGCTTAGTAAGAGCCTTCTAGGAACGCCAATAGTGATTTTAGGCATCTCAGCTTATAAAACCAAGGCACGCTTGGAAACACTCTGAAACGTCTTTTCTCAGTCAGAAGAGGCTAGTTCATGAAGTTTCATGAATAAAGCAGACCCACATAAAAAATGTTTCATATTCATGAAAGGAATGTTATTTACAATGCAGAAAGCCACTTCTTGATGAGATAGAAGTTTAAAGTATATCAAATTTAGTTAGAGCCTCAGTTCATAAAACGCTTAGTTAAAGCCTTCTAGAAACGCCAATAGTGATTTTAGGCATCTCAGCTTATGAAACGAAGTCATGCGTGGAAATGCTGTAAAACGTCTTTTCGCAGTCAGAAAAGGCTAGTTCATGAAGTTTCATGAATAAAGCAGACCCACATAAAAAAAATTTCACATGCCTGAAAGGAATGTTATTTACAATGCAGAAAGACACTTCTTGATGAGTTAGACGTTTTATGCATATCAAATTTAGTTAGAACCTCAGTTCAGAAAACGCTTAGTTAAAGCCTTCTAGAAACGCCAATAGTGATTTTAGGCATCTCAGCTCATGTAACCGTGGCATGCTTGGAAACGCTCTAAAACGTTTTTTCTTAGTCAGAAAAGGTTAGTTAGTGAAGTTTCCTGAATAAA
>VONZ01004417.1:0-10222 GCA_012976165.1 Labeo catla | reverse complement strand
AAAAATAAATTTTATATTTTTGGCAAGGTTGCATTATACTTGCCAACGATCTCCAGGAGTTCGCGTCAAATACATTATATATTAATAAACATTAACTTCAGATACCAGTCAGCAATCGCAGGCAGTTTGTGTCAGATTAAAAGCACTTTTTTAATGTAAAATAACTTGAAAAATCTGTCATGGCTTTCAGGTCAAAAAATTACATTTCATATTTTTGGTAAGGCTGCATTATACTTGCCAGCGATCTCCAGGAGTTCGCGTCAAATACATTATATATTAATAAACATTAACTTCAGATACCAGTCACCAATCGCAGGCAGTTTGTGTCAAATTAAAACATTTTTTTTTCATATACAATAACTTGAAAAGTGTGTTAGGGCTTTGGTGTAAAAAATATACATTTCATATTTTTGGTAAGGTTGCATTATTCTTCCCAGTGATCTCTAGGAGTTCGCGTCAAGTACATTATATATTAATAAACATTAACTTCAGATACCAGTCAGCAATCGCAGGCAGTTTGTGTCAAATTAAAACATTTCCTCTTTATATAAAATAATTTGAAAAGTGTGTCATGGCCTTGGTGTCAAAAAAATAAATTTCATATTTTTGGTAAGGTTCCATTATACTTGCCAGCGATCTCCAGGAGTTCGCGTCAAATACATTATATATTAATAAACATTAACTTCAGATACCAGTCAGCAATCGCAGGCAGTTTGTGTCAGATTAAAAGCATTTTTTTAATGTAAAATAACTTGAAAAATCTGTCATGGCTTTGAGGTCAAAAAATTACATTTCATATTTTTGGTAAGGCTGCATTATACTTGCCAGCGATCTCCAGGAGTTCGCGTCAAATACATTATATATTAATAAACATTAACTTCAGATACCAGTCACCAATCGCAGGCAGTTTGTGTCAAATTAAAACATTTTTTTTTCATATACAATAACTTGAAAAGTGTGTTAGGGCTTTGGTGTCAAAAAATATACATTTCATATTTTTGGTAAGGTTGCATTATTCTTCCCAGTGATCTCCAGGAGTTCGCGTCAAATACATTATATATTAATAAACATTAACTTCAGATACCAGTCAGCAATCGCAGGCAGTTTGTGCCTAATTAAAGCATTTCCTCTTTATATAAAGTAATTTGAAAAGTTTGTCATGGCCTTGGTGTCAAAAAAAATAAATTACATATTTTTGGTAAGGTTGCATTATACTTGACAGCCATCTCCAGGAGTTTGCGTCAAATACATTATACATTAATAAACATTAACTTCAGATACCAGTCAGCAATCGCAGGCAGTTTGTGTCAGATTAAAACATGTTTTATGTTAAATAACTTGAAATGTGTGTCAGGGCTTTGGTGTCAAAAAAATTAATTTCATATTTTTGGTAAGGTTCCATTATATTTGCCAGCGATCTCCAGGAGATCGCGTCAAATACATTATATATTAATAAACATTAACTTCAGATACCAGTCAGCAATCGCAGGCAGTTTGTGTCAAATTAAAACATGTTTTTTCATATAAAATAACTTGAACAGTGTGTCAGGGCTTTGGTGTCAAAAAAATAATTTCATATTTTTGGTAAGGTTCATTATACTTGCCAGCGATCTCCAGGAGATCGCGTCAAATACATTATATATTAATAAACATTAACTTCAGATACCAGTCAGCAATCGCAGGCAGTTTGTGCCTAATTAAAGCATTTCCTCTTTATATAAAGTAATTTGAAAAGTTTGTCATGGCCTTGGTGTCAAAAAAAATAAATTACATATTTTTGTTAAGGTTGCATTATACTTGACAGCCATCTCCAGGAGTTTGCGTCAAATACATTATACATTAATAAACATTAACTTCAGATACCAGTCAGCAATCGCAGGCAGTTTGTGTCAGATTAAAACATGTTTTATGTTAAATAACTTGAAATGTGTGTCAGGGCTTTGGTGTCAAAAAAATTAATTTCATATTTTTGGTAAGGTTCCATTATATTTGCCAGCGATCTCCAGGAGATCGCGTCAAATACATTATATATTAATAAACATTAACTTCAGATACCAGTCAGCAATCGCAGGCAGTTTGTGTCAAATTAAAACATGTTTTTTCATATAAAATAACTTGAACAGTGTGTCAGGGCTTTGGTGTCAAAAAAATAAATTTCATATTTTTGGTAAGGTTCCATTATACTTGCCAGCGATCTCCAGGAGATCGCGTCAAATACATTATATATTAATAAACATTAACTTCAGATACCAGTCAGCAATCGCAGGCAGTTTGTGCCTGATTAAAACATTTCCTCTTTATATAAAGTAATTTGAAATGTGTGTCATAGCCTTGGTGTCAAAAAAATAAATTACATATTTTTGGTGAAGTTCCATTATACTTGCCAGCGATTTCCAGGAGTTGGCGTCAAATACATTATATATTAATAAACATTAACTTCAGATACCAGTCAGCAATCGCAGGCAGTTTGTGTCAAATTAAAACATGTTTTTTCATATAAAATAACTTGAACAGTGTGTCAGGGCTTTGGTGTCAAAAAAATAAATTTCATATTTTTGGTAAGGCTCCATTATACTTGCCAGCGATCTCCAGGAGATCGCGTCAAATACATTATATATTAATAAACATTAACTTCAGATACCAGTCAGCAATTGCTGGCAGTTTGTGTCAAATTAAAACATTTCCTTTTTATATAAAAGAACTTGAAATGTGTGTCATGGCTTTGGTGTCAAAAAATTACATTTCATATTTTTGGTAAGGTTCCATTATACTTGCCAGCGATCTCCAGGAGATCGCGTCAAATACATTATATATTAATAAACATTAACTTCAGATACCAGTCAGCAATCGCAGGCAGTTTGTGTCAATTTAAAACATTTTCTTTTTATATAAAATAACTTAAAAACAGTGTCAGGGCTTTGGTGTCAAAAATATACATTTCATATTTTTGGTAAGGTTGCATTATACTTGCCAGCGATCTCCAGGAGTTCGCGTCAAATACATTATATATTAATAAACATTAAATTCAGATACCAGTCAGCAATCGCAGGCAGTTTGTGTCAGATTAAAACATTTTTTTATGTTAAATAACTGGAAATGTGTGTCAGGGCTTTGGTGTCAAACAAATAAATTTCATATTTTTGGTAAGGTTCCATTATACTTGACAGCGATCTCCAGGAGATCGCGTCAAATACATTATATATTAATAAACATTAACTTCAGATACCAGTCAGCAATCGCAGGCAGTTTGTGTCAGATTAAAAGCTTTTTTTAATGTAAAATAACTTGAAAAATCTGTCATGGCTTTGAGGTCAAAAAATTACATTTCATATTTTTGGTAAGGCTGCATTATACTTGCCAGCGATCTCCAGGAGTTCGCGTCAAATACATTATATATTAATAAACATTAACTTCAGATACCAGTCACCAATCGCAGGCAGTTTGTGTCAAATTAAAACATTTTTTTTTCATATACAATAACTTGAAAAGTGTGTTAGGGCTTTGGTGTAAAAAATATACATTTCATATTTTTGGTAAGGTTGCATTATTCTTCCCAGTGATCTCTAGGATAAATCAAATACATTACTCTCAGTAATAAGCATTAACTGAATACCAGTCTGGCAATTGCTGGCAGTTTGGTATCAAAATTAAAACACTTCCTTTTATATAAAAGAACTTGGGAAGTAATGTGTCATGGCTTTGGTGTCAAAAAATTACATTTCATATTTTTGGTAAGGTTCCATTATACTTGCCAGCGATCTCCAGGAGATCGCGTCAAATACATTATATACTAATAAACATTAACTTCACATACCAGTCAGCAGTCGCAGGCAGTTTGTGTCAAATTAAAACATTTTCTTTTTATATAAAATAACTTAAAAACAGTGTCAGGGCTTTGGTGTCAAAAATATACATTTCATATTTTTGGTAAGGTTGCATTATTCTTCCCAGTGATCTCTAGGAGATCGCGTCAAGTACATTATATATTAATAAACATTAACTTCAGATACCAGTCAGCAATCGCAGGCAGTTTGTGTCAAATTAAAACATTTTCCTCTTTATATAAAATAATTTGAAAAGTGTGTCATGGCCTTGGTGTCAAAAACATAAATTTCATATTTTTGGTAAGGTTCCATTATACTTGCCAGCGATCTCCAGGAGTTCGCGTCAAATACATTATATATTAATAAACATTAACTTCAGATACCAGTCAGCAATCGCAGGCAGTTTGTGTCAAATTAAAACATGTTTTTTCATATAAAATAACTTGAACAGTGTGTCAGGGCTTTGGTGTCAAAAAAATAAATTTCATATTTTTGGTAAGGTTCCATTATACTTGCCAGCGATCTCCAGGAGATCGCGTCAAATACATTATATATTAATAAACATTAACTTCAGATACCAGTCAGCAATCGCAGGCAGTTTGTGTCAAATTAAAACATTTTCTTTTTATATAAAATAACTTAAAAACATTGTCACGACTTTGGTGTCAAAAATATACATTTCATATTTTTGGTAAGGTTGCATTATACTTGCCAGCGATCTCCAGGAGTTCGCGTCAAATACATTATATATTAATAAACATTAACTTCAGATACCAGTCAGCAATCGCAGGCAGTTTGTGTCAGATTAAAACATTTTTTTATGTTAAATAACTTGAAATGTGTGTCAGGGCTTTGGTGTCAAAAAAATAAATTGCATATTTTTGGTAAAGTTCCATTATACTTGACACCGATCTCCAGGAGTTCGCGTCAAATACATTATATATTAATAAACATTAACTTCAGATACCAGTCAGCAATCGCAGGCAGTTTGTGTCAAATTAAAACATTTTTTTAATATATAAAATAACTTGAAAAGTGTGTCATGGCTTTGGTGTCAAAAAAATAAATTTCATATTTTTCGTAAGGTTGCATTATACTTGCCAGCGATCTCCAGGAGTTCGCGTCAAATACATTATATATTAATAAACATTAACTTCAGATACCAGTCAGCAAACGCAGGCAGTTTGTGTCAGATTAAAAGCTTTTTTTAATGTAAAATAACTTGACAAATCTGTCATGGCTTTGAGGTCAAAAAATTACGTTTCATATTTTTGGTAAGGCTGCATTATACTTGCCAGCGATCTCCAGGAGTTCGCGTCAAATACATTATATATTAATAAACATTAACTTCAGATACCAGTCAGCAATCGCAGGCACTTTGTGTCAAATTAAAACATTTTTTTTTCATATAAAATAACTTGAAAAGAGATTATTGATTTAGGGCTTTGGTGTCAAAAAAAAAATCATATTTGGTAAGGTTCCATTATACTTGCCAGCGATCTCCGAGGAGATAAATTAGTATTATATTAATAAACATTAACTTCCAGATACCAGTCAGCAATTGCTGGCAGTTTGTGTCAAATTAAAACCTTCCTTTTTATAAAAGAACTTGAAATGTGTGTCATGGCTTTGGTGTCAAAATTACATTTCATATTTTGGTAAGGTTCATTAGCACTTACCGAAAGTCTCAGGAGATCGCGTCAAATATTATATACTAATAAACATTAGCCGCATACCAGTCAGCAGTCTTGAGCGAGGTTTTGTGTCAAATTAAAACATTTTCTTTTTATATAAAATAACTTAAAACAGTGTCAAGGGCTTTGGTGTCAAAATATACATTCATATTTTTGGTAAAAGGTTGCATTATTCTTCCCAAGTGATCTCTAGGGTTCGAAATCAGAATTACATTATATATTAATAAACATTAGCTTCAGATACCAGTCAGCAATCGCCTTGAGCCGGTTTGTGTCAAATTAAAACATTTTC
Organism: Labeo catla; assembly: GCA_012976165.1. Taxonomy (NCBI): domain Eukaryota; kingdom Metazoa; phylum Chordata; class Actinopteri; order Cypriniformes; family Cyprinidae; genus Labeo; species Labeo catla. Next base: position 4,412 of record VONZ01004417.1, on the reverse strand, counting down.
CTCTTTATATAAAATAATTTGAAAGAGATGTGTCCTTAGCCTTGGTGTCAAAAAATAAATTTCATGTATTTTGGTAAGGTTCCATTATACTTGCCAAAGTCTCAAAGGGAGTTCAGCGTCAAATACATTATATATTAATAAGCATTAACTTCAGATACCAGTCAGCAATGCGAACCAGTTTGTGTCAAATTAAAACACTTCAACACATATAAAATAACTTAAAAACAGTGTCAGGGCTTTGGTGTCAAAAATATACATTTCATATTTTTGGTAAGGTTGCATTATACTTGCCAGCGATCTCCAGGAGTTCGCGTCAAATACATTATATATTAATAAACATTAACTTCAGATACCAGTCAGCAATCGCAGGCAGTTTGTGTCAGATTAAAACATTTTTTTATGTTAAATAACTGGAAATGTGTGTCAGGGCTTTGGTGTCAAAAAAATAAATTTCATATTTTTGGTAAGGTTCCATTATACTTGACAGCGATCTCCAGGAGATCGCGTCAAATACATTACATATTAATAAACATTAACTTCAGATGCCAGTCAGCAATCGCAGGCAGTTTGTGCCTAATTAAAACATTTCCTCTTTATATAAAGTAATTTGAAATGTGTGTCATGGCCTTGGTGTCAAAAAAATAAATTACATATTTTTGGTAAGCTTCCATTATACTTGCCAGCGATCTCCAGGAGTTCGCGTCAAATATATTATATATTAATAAACATTAACTTCAGATACCAGTCAGCAATCGCAGGCAGTTTGTGTCAAATTAAGACATTTCCTTTTCATATAAAATAACTTGAAAAGTGTGTCATGGCTTTGGTGTCAAAAAACTACATTTCATATTTTTGGTAGGGTTGCATTATACTTGCCAGCGATCTCCAGAAGTTCGCGTCAAATACATTATATATTAATAAACATTAACTTCAGATACCAGTCAGCAATCGCAGGCAGTTTGTGTCAAATTAAAACATTTCCTTTTTATATAAAATAACTTGAAAACTGTGTCATGGCTTTGGTGTCAAAAAAATAAATTTCATATTTTTGGTAAGGTTCCATTATACTTGCCAGCGATCTCCAGGAGTTCGCGTCAAATACATTATATATTAATAAACATTAACTTCAGATACCAGTCAGCAATCGCAGGCAGTTTGTGTCAGATTAAAAGCATTTTTTTTAATGTAAAATCACTTGAAAAATCTGTCATGGCTTTGAGGTCAAAAAATTACATTTCATATTTTTGGTAAGGATGCATTATACTTGCCAGCGATCTCCAGGAGTTCGCGTCAAATACATTATATATTAATAAACATTAACTTCAGATACCAGTCACCAATCGCAGGCAGTTTGTGTCAAATTAAAACATTTGCTTTTTATATAAAATAATTTGAAAAGTGTGTCATGTCTTTGGTGTCAAAAAGATAAATTTCATATTTTTGGTAAGGTTCCATTATACTTGCCAGCGATCTCCAGGAGATCGCGTCAAATACATTATATATTAATAAACATTAACTTCAGATACCAGTCAGCAATCGCAGGCAGTTTGTGTCAGATTAAAACATTTTTTATGTTATGTAGGGTATCAGAGCGAATCAGACAAATAGAAGATTCGATCAGAACATTTGGTTGAAACCAAAGAGCCAAATTCCACAAAGGGGCCAGGACCACGTCATAAATCTGTCCAGGAAACCATGGCGCCAGCCAGCCAGAAGTAAGCCTAACCAACCAACTTTCACAGCTTTGAACAACTTGCAACATTAAAACAAGAAGAACACAATTATTGATAATCCCAATTCAGGAAGGAGATTGTCAATATTGGGGCGAGAAACACAAGATTAATGGTCAAAGATGCAGCACATCAGGACCATCACATGAGGAAACTTTGTTGGGTGGTGCTCCCCCACCCAAGACAAGAACCAGACCAAGTTCCTTCTAAATTCCTTTGTTCCTTGGAACATGCCCTTAGTTCCCAGAATGGCAGAGACTGTCCATTTTACCTAAATATGCACCAAAATGATGCTTAAAAGGACTTATGAATGAACATCAGACCATTGAATAACTCCCTACTATGTATGTCACCCACACATTTGGCTATTATGTTCTAATCACTCGTTGTGTATGTCCTTTTTAATAACTATTGAATAGCTTAAGGGTTTATATTCATGTTTGGTATGTATGAGTTTGAAAATTCATGCTTTGAATGTTTCCACCAATCAATTCATTGTCAAATGCGTTGTATTCATGTTATAGGAATCATGGCCAAATTATACTCTGCAAGAGCGGAAAAATTCTGACCATGTGACTGATAAGATAACGTGCTGATTTATGTTTTGGGAGGAGAAACATAGCAATATCCCGAGTTAAGACAACATCTAATTGGTCAAGACACCATTTTGGGATGTGTCCAAAGCTGAGTTTAAAACCACAGGACACCATCAAATTTTGCTTTTAGTTTGGGCTTTTTGCTATTTCCATCGCTCCTAGCCATGCTTTTTGCCATCATTTTTGCCGTTGCTTTTTGCGTTCTTTGAACGTTTCCTGGCTTGCACGCCAGCCACTCCTCTAGTGAAAACATGAGGAGACCGTCACATTTCTTTCTTTTACTTTAATCTTTTCTTTCCGTTGAGAGTTTAGTGTTCTAAGTTAAGTTTTGCCGCTAAGCCGTGTCTCAGACTTCGTGCCCGCCTCAAAACTTCAACCAGCGTACACAACTCCATCCTCCAGCCAACGCCCAAGACATCACTTCCAATGACCACGGACTTCCAACCAATCAGCAACCTTGGGGAACCCCTTTCTGCAACGACGTCATCAAAAGAAAACCCCTTAACACAAAGGCAACGCAAGTACAACCTCCAGATTCTAGCTGAACTGGTGCATTTAATATAAAGTTTAATAACCTCATTAAGAAACTCAACGCAAGGGTTAATTAAATGATTGATGGTTGTTCAGGTCTAAGCAATTGCATATACTTATGCTATAAACTTGGGATTTCACATTTTCACTCTTCTAAACTCATTCTTTCCTCATCTCTCTCTCTTTCTGCAACTTGTATGAATGTGTGAATGCGCGTCGATGTGTTAGATTAGTTTATATGTCTTAGGTTTTTCCAATAAATTCCTATTCATATTGAAAAGAGAAGTATCTTGTGTTTTGTGCTTATAAATTAATGTCTTAAACTGCCGACCTTGTTACCGTGCTAAGAAATAGTGTTTTCACTATATTTTGGATATTAGTATCCAGTAGAGTTGATGTTATACGGCTCGCTCAATAAATCACTGACCGATTCATTGATCCGCTGTAAAACGGAGATTCTGTTCAATCTTAAATGATTCCCTTTGAGCAAAATTGACTTCTGTAGATCCCCTACAGTTAAATAACTTGAAATGTGTGTCAGGGCTTTGGTGTCAAAAAAATTAATTTCATATTTTTGGTAAGGTTCCATTATACTTGCCAGCGATCTCCAGGAGATCGCGTCAAATACATTATATATTAATAAACATTAACTTCAGATACCAGTCAGCAATCGCAGGCAGTTTGTGTCAAATTAAAACATTTCCTTTTTACATAAAATAATTTGAAAAGTGTGTCATGTCTTTGGTGTCCAAAAATTACATTTCATATTTTTGGTAAGGTTGCATTATACTTGCCAGCGATCTCCAGGAGATCGCGTCAAATACATTATATATTAATAAACATTAACTTCAGATACCAGTCAGCAATCGCAGGCAGTTTGTGCCTAATTAAAGCATTTCCTCTTTATATAAAGTAATTTGAAAAGTTTGTCATGGCCTTGGTGTCAAAAAAAATAAATTACATATTTTTGGTAAGGTTGCATTATACTTGACAGCCATCTCCAGGAGTTTGCGTCAAATACATTATACATTAATAAACATTAACTTCAGATACCAGTCAGCAATCGCAGGCAGTTTGTGTCAGATTAAAACATGTTTTATGTTAAATAACTTGAAATGTGTGTCAGGGCTTTGGTGTCAAAAAAATTAATTTCATATTTTTGGTAAGGTTCCATTATATTTGCCAGCGATCTCCAGGAGTTCGCGTCAAATACATTATATATTAATAAACATTAACTTCAGATACCAGTCAGCAATCGCAGGCAGTTTGTGCCTAATTAAAACATTTCCTCTTTATATAAAGTAATTTGAAATGTGTGTCATAGCCTTGGTGTCAAAAAAATAAATTACATATTTTTGGTGAAGTTCTATTATACTTGCCAGCGATTTCCAGGAGTTCGCGTCAAATACATTATATATTAATAAACATTAACTTCAGATACCAGTCAGCAATCGCAGGCAGTTTGTGCCTAATTAAAGCATTTCCTCTTTATATAAAGTAATTTGAAAAGTTTGTCATGGCCTTGGTGTCAAAAAAAATAAATTACATATTTTTG
>VONZ01004416.1:0-10228 GCA_012976165.1 Labeo catla | reverse complement strand
TGATGCTAAGGAAAGCTCTACAGACAGACTTTTAAAACCGTCCATGACTCTGCTATCATGTGACTGTGGGGATTTCCTGTCCTAAATGTGTGACTAAACTCACTTAGACTATAACCGTCCTCCACCCATAAAAATAACTCCTCTTGGCTGGAATTTATTGCTAATTTTGTACATGGTATTTTCCTTGGTTGCATATATATATAGAAGAAGAGGTTGTGAGCAGTGACCAGCTTTTATGGTCAACAGCAAAAAATGACTTGACCAAATAAGGCAATGATGTGTACTGACCGGGGCTAGCTGTCACATGGGGTACTGTTCTGGTTTAGAGTCAAATGTCCATTACACAATTTGAAATTAATTTTAAATTTCGTTTTTAAAAAAAGTTATGAATGACAGTGTGTACTACACCAGTACATCCAATATTCTGCATCGATTGCATTTTATTACATGATTTAGCCTACATTATTAATTTACTTGTAGTCACACTGTAAAACATCTTGCTCACTAATAGATCCTCTGCGGTGAATGTGTGCCATCAGAATGAGAGTCCGGACAACATCAACATCAAGTTCACCCAGAAATGAAAATTACCCCATGATTTACTCACCCTCAAGCCATCCTAGGTGTATATGACTTTCTTCTTTTAGACCAATACAGTCAGTTATATTTAAAAAAAAAAAAAAAGGTTTATAATGGCAGTGAATGGGTGTTGAGTCCAATAAAGTGCATTCATCCATCATAAAAATGCTCAAGATGGCAACAGGAGGTTAATAAAAGTCTCCTGAAGCAAATTGATGTATTTGTGTAAGAATATCCATATTTAAAACTTTAGAAACCGTAATTTATAGTTTCCGCTTACTGCCATACACATGATCACGAGAGAGTGACGTTGTAGTGGATGACGTAGAACGTTGATGTAGTGTAAGCTCTGGTGAGAAGTGATGAACGCGGAAGCGCAATGAAGAGAGCAAAACAAAACACTGGTTAAGAATTAGAAGTAAAACAAAGATTGGTAAAGAAAATTGTTGAAAGATTTCAATATAAGCCAAGAGGAGACTGTTTTTACTTTGCTGTAAACAAAACTTGGTTCTTACAAGACTAGCATATTCTCACCAGGGGTTACGCTATGCCTACATCCTACGTCACCCGCTGGAACGCCACTCTCTCGTGAACATGCGTACGACAGCTAGCGGGAGCTAGAAATTGTGGTTTATAAAGTTTTAAATATGGATACTTTTCTTTTTTTTAACCCTCTGGAGCCATGTGGAGCTTTCTTTATGATGGACTGATGCAATTTATTGGACTACTGAATCTTAATAGCCATTCACTGCCATTATAAAGCTTGGAAGAGCCAGGAATTTTTTTTAATATGAGTCCGATTGTATTTTTCTGAAAGAAGAAAGTCATATACAACTAGGATGGCTTAAGGATGTGTAAATCATGGGGTAATTTTCATTTTTGTGTAAACTATCCTTTTAATGATGAATTTGTTTCCTACAAACACAGCTTTTTACTTTACAGGATGTTAATCGATGCACTGGAATCCTGTGGATTACTTGTGGATTACTGTGATTTTTTTTTTTTGTATGCCTTCTTTTAGATAGGACAGTGAAGTTTTGACAAGAAGCAAAGTGGGAGAGAGAGAAGGGGGTGGGGTCGGGAAAGGTCCACAAGCCGAGATCCGAACTCGGTTCACCCACGAGGCTATTGGCGCTGACTATTGTGACGTTTTCATCAGCTGTTTGGACTCTCATTCTGACGGCACCCATTCACTGCAGAGGATCCACTGGTGAGCAAGTGATGCTAAATTTCACCAAATCTTTTCTGATTAAGAAACAAACATCTGCATTTAAAATTCCCTGAGGGTGAATACATTTACAACAAATTGTAATTTTTGGGTGAACTGTTCCTTTAAAATGGTAATTCACCACAGAAACAGCTCTTTTTGTTCACAGGCTTCTGGTTCTGAGCGAGGAAAGTAAAAGTCATAAAACCAAAAGATAACACCAATTATAAATTAAAAATCTGGATTCTGGTTGGCTAAATGAATGATTTGGTATGATACCTGTCACTTTTATACTGAGAAAAAAAAAGTACAGGCCGAATGTCTGCCACATTTTTGCACGCACCACTTTTTTCCATTTGAACATTTTGCACAGAAGGAAATGCGCTGTGGTTTGTTTTCACACTAGCTGTTATGCAGGTAAATTGTTATTGGTTTCACTTTCTTTCACTTTTATCCTAGTTGCATCAGTTATTTCATTTGAATGTGTTACTTATGTGTGTTTACTTATATATTGTGATAGCACACTTGTCAAAGTGTTCGTGTGTTGTGACTTTACCCTGATTAAGTCATTCTCGCAAAATTAAAGAACAGTTGACAGAGCATCATCATAAGACTATAGCGTGACAAGACGTCCCATTATTCATACATGCATTTTACACCCTTTTCACATATCCAGATTTGACGCTTGTCCAATGACAAATTACTGAGAAACCCTACACATGACAATACTCTCAAATCATTCCAGTCATCCCTGACTTGTCATATAAAATAATTAGATCATATGAAGCAACTACTTAGATAACTGTAAATGTTCATCATTAAGAAGTTACCTCAATAACTTGAGTGCATGTCATGCAGCAGAGTGATTAATCATTGTGTAAGTTATTCCATTCGCTTTATTCACATGAAGCATGAACAAACACAATACTTCCCTTTTTCTCAAAGCATAAAAAGCAACAGTCGCCCAAAAGCAGCAAACGGTTTGTGGAATCTGACAGCAAACATGCACCTGTCCTCAGCATCTCATCAATTCATCTGCTTATTTTCATTGGTTATACTCCTGTGTGCTTTTACATCAGGAGGTGAGTATCCTTCGACTATTGCACTACATACTACATACAAACTGACATTCACACTCAATACTTTGTATATTTTTCTTATCATATTGGAAAAAATATTTGTTTCCAAGCACAAAACATCATGCAATTAGGATTATGCTTAAAACAAGCAAAAAATAATCAGTCGATGGGTTAAGAAAAACAAGTCTTAATAGAATTTTATAGGTACCAATTCTTGCTATTAACTAGTTTCTTATTAGCATGCCTGTTAATAACATTCTGGCTGTTTATTAGTACATATTAAGCATTATTATGCATGACCATATTCTACATCCCTAATCCTACCCAATACCTAAACTTAACAACTACTTTACTAACTATTAATAAGCAGCAAATCAGAAGTTTACTGAGGCAAAAGTCATAGTTAACAATGCATTACTAGCGAGAACTGAGCCTTAAAATAAAGTGTGACCAATTTTATTTATGAATGTTTTTCTGTCTGCTTGCAGTGACCTCTCATGATCCTAAAAGGCCAACCTGCTGCAAAAAGGATATGCTCACGGATAAAGATCCACTGACCAAATTCACAAGCTGTTACCTTCTTCGAGAAACACCCAAATGTCTTGCAGCTGTAGTGTAAGTCATTCAAGCAATATTTAAAGAATCACCTGCCTGTGAAATCTATTTGTCTAAAAGCATTTTATTTTGTCAATATATGTGGTCTAAATGCATTTCACCCTTTTCGTCTTTACAGGTTTGTTGATATATACAATGAGATGCACTGCATCGATCCCAATGCACCATGGCTCCAAAAAAGGATAAAACGTCTACGAAAGGTTAGAATTTACATATTATCATCAGCCTAGCGGTTAGTGGACACATAGTGCAACATCACCTCTGGTGACCCGAGTTCGAGTCCCGACTCGTGGTCCTTTGCCAATCCTGTTCCCAACTCTCCACCCCATGCTTTCCTGTCAATTTCTACTGTTCGCTTGCTTAAAAAACATATTATGGATTAAAAAAATCTGAGGAGTGATTAACATAGAAGAGCCGAAATTCATAGAAATATGACAATTCCTGAAGGCTTTAAACAAACTCATTTGTGACCCTGGACCACAAAACCAGTCATAATTTCATCTGAATGCTGAATAAATAAGCTTTTCATTGATGTATGGTTTTAGCATAGGACAATATTTAGCTGAGATACAGCTATTTGAAAATCTGAAATCTGAGAGGGCAAAAAAAAATCAAAATATTTAGAAAATCACCTTTAAAGTTGTCCAAGTTCTTAGCAATACATAGTACTAATTAAGTTTTTATATAGTTACGGTAGGATATTTGCAAAGTGTCTTCATGAAATGTGATTTTTGGCATTAAAAATCAATCATTTTGACCCAAACAATGTACAGTATTATTGGCTATTGCTACAAATATACAGTATCAGTGCTACTTATGACTGGTTTTGTGGTCCAGGGTCACATATCAAGTACAGAGACACTTCCTAACCTGTTTTTTCTTCTAATTTATTTCAACAGAATGGTGTAATATGTGCAGATTATACCAAATCTTAAAACACACACATGGGGACTGAACAACTGTGAACTTCACCCAGAACTTGGCCTTCACCTGCCACACCAGCAAAACTTCTGTTCCATCAGTTTCCATCAGACAAGCTACACTGTAATACACATTTCTGCTCTAAACCGTAAACACACATGGCTCTTCTACGCTGGAAAAATATGTTGAACATATTGCACAAAGGAAACAATCTGCGGTTCGCTTTCACACTTAGCTGCTGTGCAGTCTAAGTCTGTTTATCCCTTTGTAATTTTATTTATTTTTCAAATATTGATGTTCTAGTTTTATTTATAATGCTTAATTTATATATCTTTATTTTCTTTTTAGAATTTAATGTATTACACATTTGCAAACTGTTTTTGGTTGTTTAATATATTTAATGTATTTCTAAGTTAACAGAGTATATATTTATTTTCCTATGACTTTCTCTAAATTATAACAAACATCAGTTAAATTTCACTTCTGTGATGCAGTGTGTATGTATACATTGAGAAGCTTTAATAAACACTTTACTAAATATTGTGTGGAATCAGATCTTTCAACAATCAAATAGAAAGCAACTAATGTAAGTTTATTTATGAGTGTCTTATTCTTTGATTGGGTCTCAGGCTTACAGCAATGAGGAAAGGTTATCGAGATCTTACAAGATGATTTGAAACCTTCAGACCATCTAAGGAGGGTCTTTGTGGGAAGGTGTGCGTTTCACAAGTATTCTAACACCGATTTAACCCAGAGGTCACAGCTAAAATTAACACACACACACACACACACACACACACACCCACCCTATGACTGTCTGAAGAAAAAGCTGTGTCATACGTTCCATTTCTCTTTAACACTCTAATGATGGGAACTATGCATCATCTTCCTCCAGACTAATAACAGTCAGACAAGTCTAAGAATTTGCCTATTGGAAATGTTTAGTCTAAAGCTGTGAGAACTGTTCCCAGACAAGTCTGTCTTGTAAGCAGTCAGCGTGATGTTGACTAAATTCATAACTTGATTACACAGAAATAAAGAAATGAATAAATAAAAATAAAAAACCACAAAGAAGGCTGTTTTGATCTTTCATTTTAAAAAAATCACCAAAAAAATCTAACCTTCCGGTAAAGTAAAACAATTGAAAGGAGGGGATCTCATTATGAAATAATGCATAAATATAACCCGAAAACATCATCAGATTTTCACACAGTCCTGAAAGTAGACAGAGAAAATCCAATCAAATAAAAGGAGACAAAAATATATACTTAGTCATTTATTAATTATGAAAAAAGATCTAGTGTGAGTGGCAAAAGTATGTGAATCTTTCCTTTTAGTATCTGGTGTGACCCCCTTTTTCCAGCAATAACTGTAGCAAAGCATTTCTTGTAACTGCTGATCAGTCTTGAGCAACAGCTTGTAGGAATTTTAGCCCATTCCTCAGTACAGAACCACTTCGGCTGTGATGTTGGTGGGTTTCTTCCTATGAACTGCTTGCTTCAGGTCCTTACACAACATTTCAATTGGATTAAGGTCTGGACTTTGACTCAGACGTTCCAAAATATTAACTTTGTTTTTCTTTAACCATTCTTTGGTGGATCTACTTGGGTGCTTGGGGTCGTTGTCTTGCTACTTGACCAACTTTCTCTTGAAATTCAGTTCTCAGACAGATGTTCTGACATTTTCTTTAATCATTTTCATCAATTGATTTTGATGTTTGTTTTTGGTTCATCGTCCTGATGGAACATCCAACCAATGGTTATTATAAGATTTCTAGCAGAGGCAGTCAGGTTTTGATTTTAAGTCCAAACTCTTTAGAGATGGTTTTATAAACTTTTCATAATGTTTTATAAAGCTTCAGTTCAAACCACTCATTTTCTATAGGGTTCAGGTCAGGGGACTGGGACGGCCATAGCAGAACCTTCATTTTGGGCTCAGTGACCCATTTTTGTGTTGATTTTGATGTTTGCTTTTGGTTCATTGTCCTGATGGAACATCCAACCAATGCCTATTATAAGATTTCTAGCAGAGGCAGAGGTTTTGATTTTAGGTCCAAACTCTTTGGAAATGGTTTTATAAACGTTTCCAGCCTGATGAGCAACAACAACTCTTTTTTTCCCATTTGCCAAGATAACAGCTCTGATTCATCTACTTTAATGCCTGATGGGTTTAGAGAACACCTAACAAGAGTTTGGAGAATGAAAAATGAAAGTCTTCCATTTGTAAAGGTCGCCATGTAAGATTCACAGTTCCTCTCTTTTCTTACAGCCACTTTCTATTTAGTGAAATTTAACAATCTTTTGTTGCATATCAGAACCATATTATCTGCTCTTACTCATTGTGGTGGATGATTATAGTACTTTGGCTTTTATATTACCTCATATTAATACTCCCATGAAACAGGAACTCATGGCTAAACAATTTCATGTTCATAGTCATCCTGGTGTGCTAATCTGTGGAACACAAAAAATATATATTTTGAACAAGGAAAAAAAATATTGAGAATGCTCATACTTTTTAAAATCTTTTTTGTATGTAAAAAAATGACATATTTTTCCTTTTTTGGGGGGCGAACTACTATTTGCTCTGTCTATATCCTATTCATTTTATTAAAATATATTTTAATATATTCATTTAGTTTTAAATATTCATTTTAAAATATAATAGACTTCCAGTAGTGTTCCAATCTGTCAGTAAAGGATGCTGTCATGATGACAAACTGAAACAGCATCTTCAATTTCAGAAGAATCTGACAGTATGGAGTATGTGAGTGTGACAATATTGTGAAATGGAAAAACTTGACCCAGCTAGTAAAACTCCCCAACAAACCTTCAGTGAAGTAACAGTAGGATATTCGCTCTTCCTTATATTTTGCTTTAACTGGTCAACTTTACAATATATACCTGTAATAAATGTAAGTTTCTGACTTAAAAAAAAGAAAAACAATTGATACACTAATGTCCTATCACCATATATTTAAAAAAAATAAAGTACTTTTTCAGCATACACTGAATTCATGTCAATTAAATGACTGACAGCAAGGTTAGAAATTAAATGTAAGAAGTTTTTTAAACAGAAATTCCCCCATCTGCATTTACATATATTAATTTAGCACATGACATTTACACCTACGATTACTAAACTATATGGAAGTCCAGGTATGGTGATGCAACAGAACAATGATGAAATCATTCACAAAAATAAATTAGGCTGCAATGGACAGCCCATGCTGTTTAACTTCCGCTTTATTGACTATTTAAGGCGAACTAGTAAGAGTCTTGAATACATTCTCTCTGACACAAGTAGGGAGTGTTGAAGATCAGGTGTGGCAATGGAGACACAAAGGATCCTCATGAGGAGTTTGGCTATCGTGGTAGTACTGGCAGCTGTGATCTGGACTACATCTGGAACAGGTGAAGTGCTTTATAATGTTTGTATATTATTAGGTCTGATGGAACAATGCAGAATATTGAGGTTTACTTGATTCTTCTATCTTAGCGGGACCTATCAAGATTGATATACAACATTCATGCTGTACTAAAGTCTCCACATCAGAGGTGACTGATCCCATCATCAGTTTCCAGATGGAAAATGAAAGACCTCCATGTGTGAAGGCCGTCATGTAAGAATCACAATTCCTCTATAGAGAAAACATGTCATGATTAGAGATCAACAGCATCTTTTTTTTACATTTCTGTTTTCAACCTTTTCATTTTTTGACAGCTTTGAGACTGAACGGGGGTATTTCTGCAGTGACTGGAGACAGCCATGGGTGAAAAGAAAAATTCTGCAGTTTTTGAAAGACAAACCCAAGAAGTATGATGAAACATAACAAAATCTGTAACAACATAAAAAGCTTATAAAGTATTCACATTGTTTCATATAGTATTCTTGTATTCACGTTGTTTGTTTGTTTGTTTGTTTGTTTTTTACAGAGCTCAAAGTAACTAACGTCTGACTTCCATACCACCACCAACATTAGCTATTATTGATTAAACTCGTGTGGGAGAATCTACCCAAGCAACTCACAGCTCATCAGTGAAGAATGTCTAAAAATAAACTCATAATGAGAAAACATTTCTAAGGGCTTAAACTAAATTTAAAGTTTTAGAGATTTTGCTGTTGTATTTTGAACATTTTTGTAAAGGCATATTTAAATGGAATATTTAAAATATTTTATGTTGTCAAATACATGTCAGCCATTTGACAATGACAGTTCTTAATCTAGTCAGAAACTGAATTACATTGAAACTGTTTTATAACAATTGTGGTATAAATGTAATTTTATATTTCACATTGAAATATATTTCACTTATGTACTGATGTCATTAACTCATATGTCAATTACCGTGTATTTCCACTACAGCGTAGCGAGCTGAGCGGAGTGGAGTATTTTCCATTCATTCCTATGGAAGCTGAGCTTGAACGCTTGTGCATTACGTTTATGCTCAACTTCCTTAGGAATGAATGGAAAACACTCTGCTCCACTCGCTATGCTGTAGTGGAAATACAGTGTAAGTCTGAGTGAATTTTAAACTGATTTGTATGAGAACAAAACTGGAATGTTTTTTTGTTTGATGATGCAATTGAACTGCTGCAATCTGAAACTACAAATAAACTCTGATCAGCATCTACTGGTTTTGCTTGCAGTTGACGTGTCTGAATTTGTGAAAGAGGTCCTTCCTCAGACATGAATCTAGTTTATTCTTTTTTTTTTGTGGCTGGTTGCTGGCTATGCAATATTTTTGTAATTTCTACTATTGATTATGCACATTTCATCCATAAACAAATGTAACGCTCTGTAGCATGAATAAATTGATACAGTATAAACTCGAGCGCTGACATTGAGAAAGTCCTTTTTAATTTTTCCTGTCTCTTTTTTCCACATATTTATGAATATTAGACTTCTCAGCTACATGAGATACTAAAAACACAATAGTTGAACGTGGTTGATTTTTATTAACAGATTTCATTTTTTTCTCATATGAAAGTGACATTATACCTGTCTTGAAATATTTAATTATGCCCTCATTTATAAATTATCCTTTTTTGAATGTCTTTTATTATATATATGAGAAATCTTTCTGTATTGATTTTTCACAGGTGTTTCCCCCACATTCTGAATTACGCTTTGCAGTGTGTTGTGTTTTAGTGTTAAAGAAAATGTCCATAAACATTAAAATAACAGTACATTTTCACATTATTTTTTTTTTTCTTATAATGTATAATGTTTTGTGTATGTGTGAAAAAAAATTTTTTTTTTCATTTTTGGGTGGTGAACTACTATTTGTTCTGTCTATATTCCATTAATTTTATTAAAATATAGTTTGATATACACTACCGTTCAAAAGTTTGGGGTCAGTAAGACTTGTAATAGTCTTTAAAGTAGTCTCTTATGCTCATCAAGGCTGCATTTATTTGATTAAAAATATAGAAAAAAACAGTAATATTACAAAATGTTTTTACAATATAAAATAATGTTTTTTATTTTAACATACTTTAAAATAGAATTTATCCCTGTGATGAAATGCTGAATTTTTATCAGCTGTTACTCCAGTCTTAAGTGTCACATGATCCTTCAGAAATCATTCTAATATGCAGATTTATTATTAGAATGATCAATGTTGGATAATATCAACAGTTGTGCTGCCAAATATTTTTTGGAACCTGTAATTTTTTTTTCAGGATTCTTTCATGAATAACACGTTTAAAAAGTACTGTGTTTATTCAAAATATAAATATTTTATCACAATGTAAATTATTTATTATTAACTTTCAATAAACTTTTAATTATTAACTTAATACATCCTTGGTGAATAAAAGTATT
>VONZ01004415.1:0-10241 GCA_012976165.1 Labeo catla | reverse complement strand
GGTTTCAAGAGCTGAGTTGCCTAAAATCAGTATTGGCGTTCCTAGGAGGCCCAGACTGAGCGTTTTATGAACTGAGGCTCTAACTAAATTTCATATGTAAAAAGGTTCTAACACATCAAGAAGTGTCTTTCTGCATTGTAAATAACATTTCTTTCATGCATGTGAAACATTTTTAATATGGCTCAGCTTTTCTCATGAAACTGCATGAACTAGCGTTTTCTGACTGAGAAAAGACGTTTTAGAGCGTTTCCAAGCATGCCTTGGTTTCATGAGCTGAGTTGCCTAAAAATCACATTGGCTGCCTCAGAAGGCTCCTCACTAAGCTGCCATGAACTCGAGGCTCTCAACTAGCCTCTCATATGTAAAACTTCTAACACAGCAAGAAGTGTCTTTCTACATTGTAAATAACATTTCTTTCATGCATGTGAAACATTTTTAATGTTGGTCAGTTTTATTCATGAAACTTCATGAACTTTCGTTTTCTGACAGAGAAAAGACGTTTTAGAGCGTTTCCAAGCATGCCTTGGTTTCAAGAGCTGAGTTGCCTAAAATCAGTATTGGCGTTTCTAGGAGGCCCAGACTGAGCGTTTTATGAACTGAGGCTCTAACTAAATTTCATATGCAAAAAACTTCTAACACATCAAGAAGTGTCTTTCTTCATTGTAAATAACATTTCTTTCATGCATGTGAAACATTTTTTAATATGGGTCAGCTTTTTTCATGAAACTGCATGAACTAGCGTTTTCTGACTGACAAAAGACGTTTTAGAGCGTGTCCAAGCATGCCTTGGTTTCATGAGCTGAGTTGCCTAAAATCAGTATTGGCGTTCCTAGAAGGCTCTCACTAAGCGTTTTATGAACTGAGGCTCTAACTAAATTTCAAATGCAAAAAACTTCTAACACATCAAGAAGTGTCTTTCTGTATTGTAAATAACATTTCTTTCATGCATGTGAAACATTTTTAATATGGCTCAGGTTTTTTCATGAAACTGCATGAACTAGCGTTTTCTGACTGAGAAAAAACGTTTTAGAGCGTTTCCAAGCATGCCTTGGTTTCATGAGCTGAGTTGCCTAAAATCAGTATTGGCGTTTCTAGAAGGCCCAGACTTAGCGTTTTATGAACTGAGGCTCTAACTAAATTTCATATGCAAAAAACTTCTAACACATCATGAAGTGTCTTTCTGCATTGTAAATAACATTCCTATCATGCATGTGAAACATTTTTAATATGGGTCAGCTTTTTTCATGAAACTGCATGAACTAGCATTTTCTGACTGAGAAAAGACGTTTTAGAGCGTTTCCAAGCATGCCTTGGTTTCATGAGCTGAGTTGCCTAAAATCAGTATTGGCGTTCCTAGAAGGCCCAGACTGAGCATTTTATGAACTGAGGCTCAAACTAAATTTCATATGCAAAAAACTTCTAACACATCAAGAAGTGTCTTTCTGGATTGTAAATAACATTTTTTTCATGCATGTGAAACATTTTTAATGTGGGTCAGCTTTTTTCATGAAACTGCATGAACTAGCGTTTTCTGACTGAGAAAAGACGTTTTAGAGCGTTTTCAAGCATGCCTTGGTTTCATGAGCTGAGTTGCCTAAACTCAATATTGGCGTTCCTAGAAGGCTCTCAGTAAGCGTTTTATGAACTGAGGCTCTAACTAAATTTCATATGCAAAAAACTTCTAACACATCAAGAAGTGTCTTTCTGGATTGTAAATAACATTTCTTTCATGCATGTGAAACATTTTTTAATATGGGTCAGCTTTTTTCATGAAACTGCATGAACTAGCGTTTTCTGACTGAGAAAAGACGTTTTAGAGCGTGTCCAAGCATGCCTTGGTTTCATGAGCTGAGTTGCCTAAAAGCGTTTTTGGCGATCCTAGAAGGCCCTAACTAAGCGTTTTATGAAGTGAGGCTCTAACTAAATTTCATATACAATAAACTTCTGAAATATGAAGAATTGTCTTTCTGCATTGTAAATAACATTCCTTTCATGCATGTGAAACATTTTTAATGTGGGCCAGCTTTTTCATGAAACTGCATGAACTAGCGTTTTCTGACTGAGAAAAGACTTTTTAGAGCGTTTCCAAGCATACCTTGGTTTCATGACCTGAGTGGCCCAAAAACATTTTTGGCGATCCTAGAAGACCCTAACTAATCGTTTTATGAAGTGACGCTCTAACTAAATTTTATATACAATAAGCTTCTGAAACATGAAGAATTGTCTTTCTGCATTGTAAATAACATTCCTTTCATGCATGTGAAACATTTTTAATGTGGGTCAGCTTTTTTCATGAAACTGCATGAACTAGCGTTTTCTGACTGAAAAAAGACGTTTTAGAGCGTTTCCAAGCATGCCTTTGTTTCATGAGCTGAGTTCCCTAAAATCAGTATTGGCGTTCCTAGAGGCCAGACTGGTTTATGAACTGAGGCTCTAACTAAATTTCATATGCAAAACTTCTAACACATCATGAAGTGTCTTTCTGCATTGTAAAATAGCTTCCATTCCTATCATGCATGTGAAACATTTTTTAATATGGGTCCAGCTTTTTTCATGAAACTGCATGAACTAGCATTTTCTGACTGAGAAAAGACGTTTTAGAGCGTTTTAAGCATGCCTTGGTTTCATGAGCTGAGTTGCCTAAAATCAGTATTGGCGTTCCTAGAGGCCAGACTGAGCATTTATGAAGACGAGGGCTCAAACCTAAAATTTCATATGCAAAACTTCTAAAACATGAAGAATTGTCTTTCTGCATTGTAAATAACATTCCTTTCATGCATGTAAAACATTTTTAATATGCCTCAGCTTTTTTCATGAAACTGCATGAACCAGCGTTTTCTGACTGAGAAAAGACGTTTTAGAGCATTTCCAAGCATGCCTTGGTTTCATGAGCTGAGTTGCCTAAAATCATTTTTGGCGATCCTAGAAGACCCTAACTAAGCGTTTTATGCATTGAGGCTCTAACTAAATTTCATATGCAAAAAACTTCTAACACATCAAGAAGTGTCTTTCTGCATTGTAAATAACATTTCCTTCATGCAAGTGAAAAATTTTTAATATGGCTCAGCTTTTTTCATGAAACTGCATGAACTAGCGTTTTCTGACTGAGAAAAGACTTTTTTAGAAGTGTCAAGCATGCCTTGGTTTCATGAGCTGAGTTGCCTAAAACATTTTTTTGGCGATCCTAGAAGAAGACCCTAACTAAGCGTTTTGCTAAGAGTGAGGCTCCTAACTAAATTTCATATACAATAAACTTCTGAAATATGAAGAATTGTCTTTCTGCATTGTAAATAACATTTCTTTCATGCATGTGAAACATTTTTAATATGGGTCAGCTATTTTCATGAAACTGCATGAACTTTTGTTTTCTGACTGAGAAAAGACGTTTTAGAGCGTGTCCAAGCATGCCTTGGTTTCATGAGCTGAGTTGCCTAAAAACATTTTTGGCGATCCTAGAAGGCCCTAATTAAGCGTTTTATGAAGTGAGGCTCTAACTAAATTTCATATACAATAAGCTTCTGAAATATGAAGAATTGTCTTTCTGCATTGTAAATAACATTCCTTTCATGCATGTAAAACATTTTTAATATGGCTCAGCTTTTTTCATGAAACTTCATGAACTAGTGTTTCCTGAGTGAGAAAAGACGTTTTAGAGCGTTTCCAAGCATGCCTTGGTTTCATGAGCTGAGTTGCCTAAAATCAGTATTGGCGTTCCAAGAAGGCTCTAACTAAGCGTTTTATGAACTGAGGCTCCAACTAAATTTCATATGCAAAAAACTTCTAACACATCAAGAAGTTTCTTTCAGCATTGTAAATAACATTCCTTTCATGCATGTGAAACATTTTTAATATGGGTCAGCTTTTTTCATGAAACTGCATGAACTAGCATTTTCTGACTGAGAAAAGACGTTTTAGAGCGTTTCCAAGCATGCCTTGGTTTCATGAGCTGAGATGCTTAAAAACACTATTGGCGATCCTAGAAAGCTGTCACTAAGCGTTTTTTGAACTGAGGCTCTAACTAAATATGATTTCCATAAAACTCCTAACATATCAAGAAGTGTCTTTCTGCATTGTAAATAGCATTTCTTTCATGCATGTGAAACATTTTTAATGTGGCTGAGCTTTTTTCATGAAACTTCATGAACTAGCGTTTTCTGACTGAGAAAAGACGTTTTAGAGCGTTTCCAAGCATGCCTTGGTTTCATGAGCTGAGTTGCCTAAAAACTTTTTTGGCGATCCTAGAAGGCCCTAACTAATCGTTTTATGAAGTGAGGCTCTAACTAAATTTCATATACAAAAACTTCTAACACGTAAAGGAAGTTGTCTTTCTGCATTGTAAAATAACATTTCTTTCATGCATGTGAAACATTTTTAATATGGGTCAGCTTTTCATGAAACTGCATGAAGACGCGTTTTCTGACTGAGAAGAGGAACTTTTTAAGAGCATGTCAAGCATGCGGACATGAGCTGAGTGGCCCAAAAACATTTTTGGCGATCCTAGAAGACCCTAACTAATCGTTTTATGAAGTGAGGCTCTAACTAAATTTTATATACAATAAACTTCTGAAACATGAAGAATTGTCTTTCTGCATTGTAAATAACATTCATTTCATGCATGTGAAACATTTTTAATGTGGGTCAGCTTTTTTCATGAAACTGCATGAACTAGCGTTTTCTGACTGAGAAAAGATATTTTAGAGCGTTTCCAAGCATGCCTTGGTTTCATGAGCTGAGCTGCCTAAAATCAGTATTGGCGTTCCTAGAAGGCCCAGACTGAGCGTTTTATGAACTGAAGCTCTAACTAAATTTCATTTTCAAAAAACTTCTAACACATCATGAAGTGTCTTTCTGCATTGTAAATAACATTCCTTTCATGCATGTGAAACGCATTTTTAATATGGGTCAGCTTTTTCATGAAACTGCATGAACTAGTATTTTCTGACTGAAAAGGCGTTTAGAGCCTGTCAAGCATGCCTTGGTTTCATGAGCTGAGTTGCCTAAAATCCAGTATTGGCGTTCCTAGAAGGCCCAGACTGGCGTTTATGAACCGAAAAACGTTTTGTGCGTCTGAAATTCAAAACTTCTAACATCAGAAGTGTCTTTCTGCATTGTAAATAACATTTCTTTCATGCATGTGAAACATTTTAATGTGGGTCAGCTATTTCAGCAAAGGAAACTGCATGAACTAGCGTTCCCCTTCAGTCGTTTCACTGCGACGTTACATATGGGAACTCGCTTGAGAGTCCAATCATCTCCAAGCCTTATTCAAAAGGCCAATGAACATTGGCGAGTGGTATTTGCATGCCGAACCACTCCTCCGTACACACGGATATATAAGAGGGCTGCGTGCAACCACTTATTCAGATTTTTTGCTTCGGAGTCTGTCAACCGAGCCTGATCGTAAAAAAGAGCTTCTGCGAGTTCATCTCTCTCTCTGCTGGCGTGCTGTCAGACAACCTAAAGAGCATTTCTAAAAGAGCGTTTAACAGCCGCCAGCGTAATCCTGTGGGCTGCCGTTTTCACGGCACATGAGAGCCTCCCGCATTCCAGCGAGCCGTCCGTTTGAGCGCACAGTTGTGCCGCGGTTCCTCCCTGGGCGGACCAGGTTTAAAAAGAGTGAATTTCTCACGGCTGTCGAGGGCATCTTCCCGGTGTGTCTCTCCGGCCGTGCGCTTCCGGATGTGGTAGTTTCCTCGCCTCGCTGGACGGACATGATCACTGCCTCACGTGCCTGGGTCGAGAGCACGCTGAGACAGCGTTTATGGATGGTTCATGCGTTCATTGCGAACGCATGACCATGGCCACGTTAAAGTCCCGCCGCTCCTTCGTGAGTTGGCTCCCCTCGTCGTCTTCCCGCCGCGGCAAGTCTTAAAGGAGCCGTCAAGGTTTTTTTCGGCTGCCGCGGCGACGCACAAGGGGGACATCCAGGTGATTATGCAGAATGCTCCACCGGCCAGCAAAGCCCCGCGGACTTCTGCACCACCGCGTGGTCCCGTTGAGTTGCCAAAGCAGTTCGCTTCCCCGCACGCCGGGCTGAGTGTCTCCTTTGGCGCTCCTCAGGAGGTAGAGATGTCTGCTGCTGCGTCAGAGGGAGAGTCGGAAGGTGAGGTGGACAGCTCGGCACCCCTCTGCGGTCGCCGCCCGTCTGAGCTGGACGCTGAACTATCGGCTATGTTCCTCCGAACCGCCAAGGAGATCAGTCTGGAGATGCCTAAAAACACCTCCGGCTGATCCTTCAAGGCTGGATGATTGGTTTCTGGGGAGGGCCTCCGCGGCACGCCCACGCACCCCCCCAGTGCCTTTCTTCCCGGAGGTGCACGAGGAGCTGGTGAGGACTTGGCGAGTCCCGTACTCGTCTCGTTCACGGCCCAGTTCCTCTCCCCTCGCCACTCTCGATGGTGGAGCAGCCGGGGGTTATGTGGCGGTCCTGCAGGTTGAGCGCGCGATCACCTGGCGGGATCGGCCGCATCTCCCCTCCAGGGCGTGTGAGCTTCATCCGCTCTGGCGGGCAGGGCTTACCACGCCGCTGGGCAGGCTGCTACCGCCCTGCACGCTGTGACAACCCTGGAGGTCTACCAAGCCCGGGCGTTGAAACAGCTGCACGAGGGTGGTCCTGACCAAGGGATTATGTAGGAACTCCGTGCCGCCGCCAACTTCACCTTCAGAGCGACGAAGGTTACGGCACGTTCCCTTGGCCAGGTGATGTCCACAGTAGTTGTCCAGAAGCGACACTTATGGTTGACCTTGGCTAGATGGCAGACGTCGACAAAGCTCTCTTTCTCGACGCTCCCATCTCCCAAGGCGGCCTATTCGGCGACACCGTCGAGGACTTAAAAACGAAAAAAAAAAAAAAGCAGTTCTCGGCGGTTCAGAAGCAGATGGAGGCGCATCCTGCCCTGCCGCGACATAACGTCCCCGGGGCTTCAACCTCCGCCTGCCCGTCGCCGAGGGCGCCCCCCTGCGGCTCCTAAACAACCCAGCTCCGTCCCCTGCCGAGGCACACGGTGCTAGATTGGCAGCTCGACGTTGAGCTGGCCGCGGGAGAGCGGCGCCGCCCGCGTTTCAGGGACCGGCCAGGAAAACCCACAGCAGAGCTGCGAAGCGTCCCTGACGTGGGCAACCCAGAGGTGACGTCCTCACTCCCCTGGAGGGCCAGGAGCTACTGTCTGCTATTTCACAGAAGAATTTTCTCACCTCTGGGGTCCGGCCCCGAGTTTCCTTTCCGAGCAGCGCCTTGCCTCCTCGAATTCGGACTCGGAGCTCGACATCGCCAGCGCGGGAACCAGGGAAGAAGGTAAGCGCTGCCAGTGCAGTCAGACTTTTCTCCAGGACGTTTTTTCCTTCTGGGATCAGTCCCTTCCCCTTCCCCCCCCCAGGCTGCCCCCCCGTGGTCACGTCGGTCAACGTTCTTTTCATTCCACCTGGCGACCAGGCTGGGAGTCTGGCTTCAGCTCCCCAGCCCCTCGCGGTGGTTGATTTCGGACGGTACGTCTCGGCTATGCGATTCAGTTCGCCAGGCGTCCGCCCAGGTACAGAGGCGTCCTTTCCACTTTTGTCCACTCGGACACACATGCCGCTGTGCTTCGTGCGGAGATTGCTGTCCTACTGGCGAAGGACGCAATCCAGCCTGCCCTCCAGCCGAGATGAAGTCAGGGTTTTACAGCCCTTACTTCATCGTGCCCAAAAAAGAGCGGTGGGTTAAGACCTATCCTGGATCTTTGAGCCCTGAATCGGTCCTTTCTCAGGCTGCCGTTCAAGATGCTCACGACGAAGCGCATGCTTACATGCACTCGTCCGCAGGATTGGGTTGCAGCCATCGACCTGAAGGACGCGTACTTTCACGTCTCGATTTTACCTCGCCTCAGACCCTTCCGACGGTTTGCTGTCGAGGGTCGAGCGTGTCCGTACAAAGTGCTTCCATTTGGCCTGTTCCTCTTTCCCCATGTCTTTACGAAAGTCACAGAGGCTGCCCTGTCCCCCCTAAAAAGCTGGCTGACGGGCATTCGCATTCTCAACTATCTTGACGACTGGCTTCTCATAGCTCACTCGCGAGATCTGTTGTGCGAACAGAGGGACGTGGTGCTCCGGCACCTCAGCCATCTGGGCCTTCAGGTCAACCGAGAGAAGGGCAAACTCTCCCCGGTGTAGAGGATCTTTTTTCTCGGTGTGGAGCTGGACTCGGTCGATATGACAGCCCGCCTCACCAACGAGCGCGCGCAGTCAGTGCTGAAGTGTCTGGAATCATTCTGACACAAGACAGTGGTTCCTCTCAAAACATTTCAGAGGCTCCTGGGGCATATGGCAGTACGCCGCTCGGCTTGCTTCATATGAGACCGCTTCAGCGCTGGTTACACGATCGAGTCCCGAGATGGGCATAGCACCGTGGCGCACTCTGGTTTGGCGTTTCCCCGCAGTGTCGCCGCCTGTTCAGCCCGTGGCCCAGGCATCTTGTGGTATACACGGATGCCTCTTCCACGGGTTGGGGTGCTGTATGCAACGGGCAAGCAGCCTCGGGCTCCTGGACAGGACCCCGACTGCAATGGCATATCAAATGCCTAGAGTTGTTGGCTGTGCTTCTTGCGCTTCGTCGCTTCCGACCGATGTTGTGCCACAAGCACGTGCTTGTTCGCACCGACAGCACTGCGACCGTAGCCTATATCAACCACCAAGCTGGTCTTCGCTCCCGTCGCATGTCACAAATCGCCCGCCATCTGCTCCTGTGGAGTCAGACGTGGCTGAAATCGCTACGTGCCGTTCACATTCCAGGAGAACTCAACCGTGCAGCCGACCAGCTCTCACGGCAGTCCACCCATCCTGGAGAATGGCGACTCCCCCCCCAGGTAGTCCAGCTGATTTGGAGCAATTTCGGCAAAGCCCAGATAGATCTGTTCGCTTCTCCCGAATCCTCCCACTGCCAGCTGTTTTACTCCCTCAGCGAGGCTCCCCTCGGCAGGGACGCGCTGGCACACAGCTGGGCTCCGGGGCCCAAGTACGCCTTTCCCCCAGTGAGCCTCCTTGCACAGACACTGTGCAAGATCAGGGAGGACGAGGAGCAGGTTCTGCTGGTTGCGCCATACTGGCCCACCCGGACCTGGTTTCCAGACCTCATTTCCCTTGCGGCAGCCCCTCCCTGGAAGATCCCCTTGAGGAGAGACCTTCTTTCTCAGGGGATGGGCACAATTTGGCACCCGCGTCCCGACCTATGGAACCTTCACGTCTGGCTCCTGGACGGGACGCGTCAGACCTCTCCGGCCTTTCACAGGCCGTGATAGATACTATCACTCAGTCTAGAGCTCCCTCTACAAGGCAGGCCTATGCACTGAGATGGGGTCTGTTCGTTGACTGATGCTCCTCTCGTGGAGAAGACCCACAGAGATGTCCGATTGCAGTAGTGCTTTCCTTCCTGCAGGAGAAGTTGGAGCGCAGGCTGTCCCTTCGACTCTCAAAGTGTACGTTGCTGCCATCGCAGCGTATCACGATGCAGTGGATGGAGCATCCCTTGGTAAGCACCAACTGGTCGTGAGGTTCCTTAGAGGTGCGAAAAGGGTTAATCCCCCTAGACCGCACCTCGTACCCTCTTGGGATCTCGCCGTCACCCTCCAGGGTCTACGGCAGGCCCCATTTGAGCCACTCGCGTCAGTAGAGCTGAAATATCTGTCTCTTAAGACAGCGCTCCTGACCGCGCTGGCCTCCATCAAGAGGGTAGGGGACCTACAAGCCTTCTCTGTCGACGAAGCGTGCCTGGAATTCGGGCCCGGCGATTCTCACGTTATCCTGAGACCCCGGCCCGGTTATGTGCCCAAGGTTCCCACCACGCCTTTCCGCGATCAGGTGGTGAACCTGCAAGCTCTGCCCCTGGAGGAGGCAGACCCGGCCTCTGCGCTGCTGTGTCCAGTCCGCGCCCTCTGTATATATGTGGACCGCACTCGGCACTTCAGACGCACCGAGCAGCTCTTTGTTTGCTTTGGAGGTCAGCAGAAAGGGAATGCTGTCTCCAAACAGAGGTTGGCCCATTGGGTGGTAGATGCCATCTCCCTGGCATATCAAAACCAGGGAGAGCCATGCCCCTTAGGTGTTCGTGCCCACTCCACAAGAAGTGTTGCCTCATCCTATGCGTTGGCTCATGGCGCCTCACTAGCAGATATCTGTAGAGCTGCGGGCTGGGCGACACCTAATACCTTCGCTAGGTTCTACAACCTTCGCGTTGAGGCCGTGTCCTCCCGTGTCTTAACATAGACATC